>JAOBYE010242321.1:0-16610 GCA_025403585.1 Parazoanthus swiftii | reverse complement strand
GTATTACAATAAGTTGTTATGATAAATATCCTAATATGTTTGGTTTTGCCAAGCTACTGTAATACATTATACTCTACGAGTTACACTGGTCGTTAAGGTACATTGATTTCGTTCAAGGCATTTGTACCCTGCAAAGACAATCCGTATAGTCTTGTAATACCCCTTGCGAAGTTGTACGAGACCGGGGCTCATAATCTCTGGATAGGAAATCTTTTACTTCAAACATTTGACCAATGACTCATTGACTCACGACTCACAGAATTCTTGACTCATAGAAAAGTTACTCTCTCAGAAACTCTGTAGTCTCCAGCTAAAACTCTCAAACAACACCACTCTGGATCAAACAAAACAAAGCTACAGAGTAACCAAGTTGATTTTATCAACTCCATAAATATCAGTATTCTTTTTTAATAGGCGTAGCAGCAAAAACCAAGTAAACCCAGCCACAAAATAGGGTTTTCTATGAGCGCCGAAGCTTCCTTTTCCAGCACTTTCTTTTTATTTTATACATGTATTTCTTCCAACTACAACAGTTAATTATTTACTGAATAAAGAACAAATGAAGAGCAGCCAAACTGAACGTTGCAGAAGAGCAACGAAGTATTGTGTTTCTCGAGCTTAAATTAAATGGTTATTTATCAGATTAGACCCCCCTTCCCTTAACTTCGTATACATGTATATTTACAGTTTTATTTTTAAATAAATATAAGCACCGTTCGACTATGGCAATTGTGGCACAACTAGAAAATTCTTACTCTTGCTATTTCCTCGTAGCTTTAGCGTTATTCACCTTGTCGGGAATGTTTTTACTCCCTTCATTTTGGCAGTATTTTCCAAAAAAAAACCCCCAGACAATTGAAGATATTTGTGGTATCAGTTATCTGTATACGCTACAATAACGTACATGGTCGTTTCCATGACAACGGGAAATACGTATTCGTATCCCCGGTTCTAGTTTTTAAGGAATTAGCCAGAAAAGTTGAATACTGAACCAACACTGCAGATTTAGCACGTTCTTGACCTCGGGAGATCGATTTCAGCACGTTTTAGAAAGCTAAAGGGGTGATAAAAAAGGTATGTGTCTCCGTTTATCGTTTCACGAAAATCTTTCAAAATCTGCACGTGGGCACAATGCTTAACAAAATTATGTTTGTTAAAAAATTAAGAAAAAACCCGGTCTTATCAATAATGCATTACTTTCTACAATTTCAATTTTTTTTTTGAATTTAACTTAACGAAAAACGGTTGCTCGATTTTTTATTAGTCTAATGATTTCGTAATTTAGTTTAGTTAAGTTTACTTAGTTTGGCACATAAGAGTTAATCAAAATAAATTTGGTTTAACAGGGGAAAGGAACAACTTACGAAATGAGACCTGACCCCTTTTTTGCTCAAAGAAAAGAAAGGCAGACATTGGTTCTATATAGCAAACCAGCGAAAAGCCGGTACTTTTTATGCATTATGTTTGGCTTTTCTTTTGAATTTCTAGTCTTTACAGATGGTTGTTCCTGTAACCTCATAACCATCAATAATGCCTTATTTGGAAAACAGCTATTTCCTAAACAAAATAGGTGAGTAAAACCGGAAGTATGTTTTCATCCCACCACGTTTTTTACTAATTCAGTTTGGTTTACACTAATTTCCCTTTCATTAACACAAAACTAAAATAAAATAAGTATATTCTGACTTAGTATTTAATAAAAAAACCAATTTTGTTCACACTAGTTGGATCCGAAACGATTACAGCCAACTCGGGCTGCCCACATCTAAGGTGATGTTACAGGGGAAACGTTTCTTTTTGCGCAACATTGTTGCACTAAAGTCTGAGAGCGTGTAGCGCGGCGCATGGTCACGAGTTTTGGCGCTATTTCGCTACGGCAACGCGCTGAAAGTTTTTGAAAATTGTTCAAAAACCCACAACATTCTTGCCACCATTTTGTTGTGTAAGAAATCGCCAGTAACATCACCGTTAGTCAGTTGGGATATTTATACCCTCAAATTCAACCCATATTCGTGGAACAACTGTTAACAGTAATAGTCCCATGCATACAAAAACGCAAATTTTATGCTTACGAGGAGACACAGTTGTGTTTCCATCCACTGGCTCGGGAAATACTGAAGTATGTCGGTGTGTTCGACATCATAGCTAACAAACCAGTCAGTTAAACTTACTTTTTAGCTATCTCAACAGAACCTATTTTTAAATTACTGTTGTTTACAAACAGTTTTACAACCCAATTAACTACAATTTATTTATATTCTTTTAGAGTTTAAGGCGAGTCAATTTGAACAACTATTTTCCTACATAATATCAAAAGCTAGTTTCTCTATTTCGCATGGTTGGAAGTTTCCAAGCCTTTTATATGTACAGTTAAGAAAAATAACGCATCCAGCCACATCAGCAAAAAAAGTAGCGAACATTCGTACAATACTCAAACTGACAATCAAATGCACTTAAAAAATTGTCTTTTGAAATCCCTACCGTAAAACCAATCTAACTAGAAAATGTCAGGCAAAAAAGAAGTTAGAAAGTATGACTGTCAGCTTGAATATTATGAATGAGACATCGCCACCGAAACGATTCGCGGAGAAACGAAACTTACGTGAACGCTGGACCTCACACTTCCGTCCACTAATATTGTTAACTCAATACGTAGAACAGTGGATCGATTTTTCTGCTATTGTTTCTTAACTACGTTTTCCGTCAATCTTATCTTAAATATTTAACCTAGTATTAGCTAACAATCTGCAGGGAAGGGTTCCCTCATAGGCACCGTCTCCTCTTTAGAAACGGGATCATCTTTGTCAGGATTTTCCTTGCTCGGGGGTTTCTTGCGTTGAAAGAAACCTTTCTGTAAGGACAAAAATTGGACACTCTCAGAAATAGAAAGGAAAGAAACAACGGAATATTAATTGTATTATAGGGGCTGCATCTCGGTATGATTTCGCAATCTTTTCATGCATTTCTCGGTAAATGAAGCTAAAGATAGAAAACAGCAAATAAAAAAGTATAATTCCGCATTAGATGCTGCACATTCGAGAAGTAGACCTACGTACGGTTTTATTTTGGGACGACTGAGTACGATTTCTGAAGTGAATGTTTCGCTCCAGCGAAGGATGATGTGGAAGAATACACATCTTCTTTATTAGCACAGCTCCAAAAGATCATCGATTCTTGATAACTTGGTTCGTCGAAAGAGTAGAGTATTTTTTTGTTTATTTAAATCGTTTTGAATGTGTTATATATTTTGGCGACAAAGCGTACCCAAAACTAGTTTTTGGTAAAGCAGTATATTTTTTATGTAACAACAGTGATACTCACACCTGCTTATAGACTCAACAGAATTTCAATTTCGTAGTAAATCTCTACGATCGATCCGCACTATTTTTGTCGAGGATTGTTCATAATGAAATATTTTAATTTGCCACATATTTCACAACATACGCAGACGTACAAAAAAGCCAACTCGTACTCTCTGAGTTAAGAATACTTTGATCAGCCCTTGAAGTTTGAGGACATATATATAGATATATATAGATCCACAAAAATAGAAGTACCTATCAGTTCTTGGAGTTTAACGGCCAGAAACATAGGGGTACCTATAATCATTTTCAAGGTACACATAGGACCACCAAACCAATTTATAACGACATATACAGGTCCGCACACAAGGGTAACAATCTGCCAGAATTTGAGAACATAAATAGGTCCACATATACGGTATCTATCTTAGCCCCTGGGATGAATGATCAGATTCTATACCTTGTACATTATGAAGATTACACCAGCGAGTAGAATAAGAGCTGCAAGCACTGCTAGTAATATGATCCACCATTGTATAGACTTGGATGGCGTCGTGACTGTCGCGGGATTAGCTCTCATCACAATCTGAGAAATAAGTCACAATATAATCATACACTCAAAAACGCTTGTTTTTTTTTTTTTTTTCAGAATAAACAACTCCTTTTCGACTATCACGATCCGTACACCTTCACAGTTTTGAAAATCCGAATATTCCAGAAGTTACTGTCTTTGCAGGAGTATTACACCAAACTAAAACAAAAGCATTCAAACTATAAAATGGGAAAAGCAATGACTCTAAAAGTTCTGCGAATTTTTCCAATTTTCCAAAGAGTTCTGTGGGCGTTACTCCAGATTTACAGGACTATTTCAGGGATATTCAAATAACAAAATAAAACTCCAGGACGTTTCACGAATTCCACGAGGTGTACAGATGTTGGATTCAAACGACTATCCGAATTTTCTCGCTTCCAAAGTCTATGCATACCAAAACTGAATAAAGATTTTGACGCTTCAACTCCTTGTAATTAGACGACATCGCCTTCCTAAGTTGATTTTCTAAACAAAAATATAGTGCTAAGAAAAAGAAAGAGATGTGCAACGATGTCAAAGGACTATATTAACTGCCATTTCCCAGCGCGGTGAACATTGTTGCGCTAAGCGGATATTCAAAATGTGAGGAAACACTGGCCACAGTCACACAATTTACAGAACCCCCACCCATGTCCCCTCAGTCCAATTATTTTGTAACAGCTATATCTCATTGTTTTCTAGCCAATCGGCTGACTCGGATATTCAAAAAGGTAGTGAAACAGAGGCCACTGTCAGAAGGTCCACAGAAAACCCACACCTGCCCCCTCAGTCCGATGATCTTATAATACCTCTATCTCGTTTGCCAGTCCATTGGTTGGTTCGGATATTCCCAGAGGTGATGAAACAATGCCAAACGTCACAAGGTCTAAGAACCCCCACCCCTGTCCCCTCAGTCTGATTATCTTATAATACCTGTATCTCGTTTGCCAGTCCATTGGTTGGTTCGGATATTCCCAGAGGTGATGAAACAATGCCAAACGTCACAAGGTCTCAGAACCCCCACCCTTGCCCCCTCAGTCCGATTATCTTATATTACCTGTATCTCGTTTGCCTTTCCTTTGGTTGGTTCGGATATTCCCAGAGGTGATGAAACAGTAGCAAACGTCACAAGGTCTACGGGACCAGCACCAACCTACAGAGAGAAGGAAACAACACACAGAGATTCATATTTTGATATTATTTAGTTTCTAGTTCCAGAGTTGTAGTTGTACGGCCAGATATTTTATATTTTATGTTTTACGGGAATTTTTTTCAAGAATTTAATGTCAGGGGTCGGAATAAAAATAAAAATAAAGTGTTATAAAACTGGATACATAGTGAATAATAATAGGCATATACTTGTCTCTTTTGTTGTTCGATACAAAGAGGAAGTCGAGGAATCGAAGAACATACGTACTTTATATAAAGTGCCTTGCCAGAAACGAGAATACATCTCTATAACTGTGCTCTGCTCCTGGCCAAATTGGCCAATTTTACAGGTAAAAGTTAAGCAAAGGCTTGGGTCAGTCTTGCAGTTCTGCAGTGGATAATGAGTGAAAAGTTAGTATTTCTGAGGGGTGCCTACAGCACAAAAATATAACGGATGAAATGGCACACCCCACTATAATAATAATAATAATAATAATAATAATAATAATAATAATAATAATAATAATAATAATAATAATAATAACAACAACAACAACAACAACAACAACAACAACAACAACAACAACAACAATAATAATAATAATTAAATAAATAAATAAATAAATGTATAAATAAATATATAAAGATGCACTTTGGTGTATATTTAAACTGAAGGTCGGCAAGATGTTGGGAGTTAAACAACAAGGTTATTTTATGTAAACGCCACACACGCATGTGCAATGGCTGCCTGGCATTCATCAAGATATGACAACCGGAGACACGAAACGCATCAGAGAGAATATACGAACAATTTCACTTTCTTTGGTCCCGACGTAGTTACATCCAGCACATGAACATTAAATATTTTTGCTCTGGGTTTCAGAACAAACAAAAACACTGTAAAATCAGTTTCGGAGTCTATTGACTGCGCGTCGTTGTGTCTTACGGTCTAAGAAATAACCCTCATTATGCAGTTTTTATTCCCGGGAGCCTCGTTTGTACGACCTGCTTTTACTATAGCAACGGGGAACGCTGAGGGCAAAATTAAAAAATGTCGGCTGCTCGCGAAAAACACTGCTTCAAAACTGCGACCTTGTTTACTTCGCCTGCACAATTCTTGAGAAATCATCTTGTTCTTCTATTACCACTACCGCTACCGCTACCGCTACCGCTACCACTACCACTACCACTACCGCTACCGCTACCGCTACCGCTACCACTACCACTACCACTACCACTACCACTACCGCTACCACTACCGCTACCGCTACCACTACCACTACTACTACCACTACCACTACCACTACCGCTACCACCACTACTACTACTTATACTATTATAGATGGTCTCACCACTTCCGTCACCCCTCCGCTTCTGGTGCTTGGAGTCGATTTAGACTCCTGAACTACTGGTACTGTAGCGTTTCCACCTTCCTACAAAGATAAAGTGGTGTTAAAAAGAAGATAACTCCTTTCCCTTACAAGCGAGAGTCGTTCAGGCTTGTCCTCTCCCCCCTCCCCTTCTTTTTCTCCTCGCCCCAGTTTCTCCTTTGCTTTCGCGTCCAAGATGGCGACGGAATCGCTTGTTTATGACATTTCGAACCCTTTAAAAAACGGCCAGCTTCGCGGGATAAAGTAATAAAATGCTTTGAGATAAAGGCCGAGTAAAACAAATGATTTATAGGCCAACAGGTACTTGACGAAACCTCGGAGAACATACCTTAAGGTTCAAAGGGTTGGTTTTCACAATACAGGTGCCTCCCCGAACCTTAAATGTGAGTAAAAGCATACAAGAATTGATCACAATCAAACAAGTCAAAAACAGTTGCTGCTTCTGTCAGAAATTAATACATTTTCGAAACAATACTCCATTTTGCTAATGCAAATTTTTCTAGATCCATTCCCTTGCGGGGGCTAAGAGTCACAACCCGGTCAAATTTGGGCAACATAAACATTACTTTTAGCCCCACGAGGGAATGGATCTAGCGAAAATTTGAATTAGAAAAATGGTGTGTTATAAATCTATAGGATATTTATACAGTGAACAGGACAAATCATTAAGATTAAGGGTTTACTTACACTAACAAAATACAGTTGGAACGATTTCTCTGGCACACTTTTCGTGCCGTTTTGAACGTGAGCCGCACCGCTTTCGAAAGTGATATATCACACATCGGAAAGGTTTTTGTGCCGTGGAAAACCGTTTCTGTTTACGCTCCAACGCAATGACACTGTGAGATAGAGAAGATGACTCTTTGGGTCATCAGCATCCATCTCCCCCAACTCCTTCCCCCTCCAAAATATAATTCAAAGACAAACCTTCACTTGTGTGAAGTAGAGAAGGTGACTCTTGGGGTCATCAGCATTGCAACGTGGAACACCCTCTCCCCTCCCTCCCCCTCCAAAATAGGATTCAAAGACAATCCTTTACTTGTGTGAGATAGAGGTGACTCTTGGGGTCATCACCATTGTAACGTTGAACGCCCTCTCCCCTCCCTTCCCCTCCAAAATAGGATTCAAAGACAATCCTTTACTTGTGTGAGGTAGAGAAGGTAACTCTTGGGGTCATCAGCATTGCAACGTGGAACGCCCTCCCCCCCTGCCTTTCCCTCCAAAATACGATTCAAAGACAAACCTTTACTTGTGTGAGGTAAAGAAGGTGACTCTTGGGGTCATCAGCATTGTAACGTGGAACGCCCTTCCTCCCCCCCTTGCCTTTCCCCCCAAAACAGGATTCAAAGACAAACCTTTACTTGTGTGAGGTAGAGAAGGTGACTCTTGGGGTCATCAGCATCGTAACGTACGGGAACGCTTATGTTTACAGTGGCCTCGTCCACACTGCTTGGTCCGTCATTCTTTACCTGTTCAATTAAAACAGATTTGATACATTAACTTCGAGGATACAGTGATTCTACGATATTAGATGTATTCTTTCAGATAACTGACGGCCAAGAAGAATGAGACAGGACGAAAAAGAGGAATTAAGAGGAACGAGTCACTTTTCGTGCGATTGTTTATGTACATGTAATCTGCAATATGCAATATGCAAAGTAAACGGCACAAACGTCTGTTACATGGTTCCAATTTATCTTAATAGCCAGAGTTCTGTTTATGAAGCTACCAGGCAGCTGAGATGCAGCTGTACGCTCAAACTCTGTGTTATTTACAGCGCTTTCTATATGTCGGGTCTAGCCCGCCAAAGGAGAACTGGTAGTTGTATATCCACTTTGTACATGCAGGGATTAAAATCTGGAATTCAGTTCAGAGAAGTTTTAAATCTAAGTCTCGTTTTCAAGAAGCTGGTGACTAACTAACCTTTAGATATATATAACAAGTAGATATCCTCTTCTTTATAATATTTCCTCATTAAGTCTTTAACCTTGCAAATGTTTTTTTTTTCAGTTTTTCTAGTAACTATGTATTGAGGTGTTCTGCTTTGAGCCTGATATTTCCAACAAATTTACACTTGGCCCTGGCCATTTTGATAGCTTGACTAGCTTATGCTATTTCTAAATGGCTGGTAAGAAAAATAAATCCTTTCCCAACCAAGTGGCTCATAAGGTCGGTGCTTATCTCTCCCGGTTTCCGAAGTGTTAAGCAGATGAGAGTCTGTGACTCCCCCTGGACAGGACACTAATCCATCGCAAGTTAGCCCCAAGCAGAAGCTAGCTAAGTCGACTGGAGCAAGTCGAGTAAACTGAGTGCCTTGCTCTAGGACACAACACAGTGGTCGGGCCGGGAACTCACGACCTTTCGGTAACGAGTCAGACACGCTAACTTCTAGACCACTGCGCCGCTGGTGCCCATCCACAATACCTATTCAATTTTGACAGTCCTCCCCCCCCCCCCCAAAGTGTAGTACAAGGAGTGCCAACAAAATTGACTATACCACGATCTTGCTCCGTCTCTTTTTTTCTTAAACAAAAAAGTAACCTAACCCTAATCCTACTCCCAACTCTTACCCTTACTAACCATTTACAACCATACATAAACCTAAATAACCACGAGAAACCCTAATACACGACTATAGGTATATTTAAGCCGTCAAGCCGAGTACACACACATTAACACCAGTGGAGTTTTGACACTTACTATCACTTTCTGCAGCACTTGTACTCCTATCTGGTTAATCCATGTTATAATTTTGGTTGCCGAGTCTCTGTAAATCACTTGATCCGGTTCTGAAGACCTGTGAGCAGTAACAGTGGATGGTTGTTAATGTTGCTACTGTTTTGCATAATAAGCTTCGTGCGAGGCATGCCCATTTCTAATCACATCAGCTGCACTGTTCAATACGATTTGACAGATTTTGCCAACCACTTTAATGTAATTAACGTAATTTTATTACAGCACCAACATTATTTTCTGCTTTCTTGGCTAAGAGCAAACAGTAAAAAAATCCTATATAATGATATGAATGTGATGTACCACTTTAAAGAGACCCCAGTTTGGCTAACAGCAACAAAATGTATACATCAGTAATGATATATAAATGTGATAAAATAAAGTGCTCTACAAATATCTCAAGTAATAGCTTCTGTGCGAAAAGCCCTAGAAAAGAAATGGGCCCACACGGAGAAAGAGAAAAAATCTCTGAACCCAGCAGGTTTCGAACCCACGACCTCCGTACCAGATCACCGTTGCTCTACCAACTGAGCTAAAAAGTCCGATGGGAGCTGGTCGTGGGTAATTAAGATGGTAATGAAGCGGTAAATGAACACGTGAGGGGGTAACCAGTAAGGTTTGCCCGCTGAGCACTAACAAACAGATATCATGATACAAATGTGATAGGATAAATGCTCTGCAGTATAGTCGCAGGTTTTCTACTATAGCAACAACATATTTTATCTATACATTTTAGCACTTTATCTGGTCACATTTATATCATTATATCTGTTTGTTAGTGCTCAGCGGCCAAAATGTGATTACTGGTTACCACCTCACTTTGGTAAAACCAAATTGGTATGACGTTCAAGCAACGACCGAATCCCAGAATAAAATGAACTATCAAGAAGCAACCAAAATGCTATTAGATTACCAAGTTTAAGCAAAAAGACAAACGTTCTCTGTTTTGTGGGACTGCAAAAATTATTTTTTGTAAATGTCTAAGAACTTATCCACTTACCCTTCGAGATACATATCGGCTTCGTTTGCCACATCGACGGGCAGCACAATCCTGTTATTCTGATGTTTGCCGTAGTCCGATTCATTGCTTGCGCTAATTATGGCAAAAACCATAAATAGTTAGGTTAAATATATTTACCAAGTAAATTTTTAGGGCACTCATAAAATTTACATTCATGTTTATGTTTAAAACTGGATAAATATACTTCGTTTAAATGCGCTCAACATGTTGGCCTAGAGCATGAAACGGATAGAAAGGCAATAAAAAAAGATGGTTGAAAATCTAAAACATTCAGTGAAGATCTTCTAAGATCCGTTCCTCATGAGTTTTACACTGTGAAAATGATCAGACCTGTATGTTTTTATCTATATTTAAAATATAATTTAGGTATTGTAAACTTCTTTTCCAGATGTTTTGGAAAGTATTACCAACTGAAAACAATCAAAGAAGTTTATTGTCATACTGAGCTACTACATGACATCTCAAGATTGGTTTTCTTTTCTTTCCTCTCGTCGCCTAGACACGATGATCTTGTTATATCTTCAACTACAATGAGCGAAGGACAATTTCACAAGATAAGTACCACTATTTCCAAAATGTGCTTTTTGTAAGTGTAAAATAATCAGCGTAAGTTTTCAACTGTAAAGAAAACCTAGACCAGGGTTCGTACACTAATGGCCAACTAAAATTCCATGACTTTTCCAGGACTTTCCAGGTTAATATTTACAAATATCCAGGACCTGAAAAAGCCAAAGTAACCACTAAAGCAACCATGTAGCAATTTGCAACAAATTTTAGTTATGGAGCATTAACCGTGACCTTTTATTGTCACTGTTGTAACTACTAAAGTGCTCGGACGTTTGCAGATAATACGGGCTTTTTGTGATGCTTTTCACATTCATTCCTCATTCGTAAAAACACGAGATAAGTTTTCACGAGATAATTATGTAGTTAACAAGAAAAAGCGAATTTTCCAGGAATTTCCAGGACTGACACTAATTATCCAGGTTTTCCAGGCCTGGATTTTAAATTTTTGATTTTCCAGGACTTTCCAGGTTTTCCAGGACCCGTACCCGGGTTAAACGTCAATCAGAGCATGCGTCGAACTAAATTATACTTTGGGTCGACCGAAATTAATTAAGTTCGACGTCTGACGTCAAACTTAATTTGGTCGACCGTAATTCAATTCAATGAACTAATTTTTTGCTCAAAGGCAAAAAAATTTACTATTATTTATGAATTTAGTTGGGCGCATGACAAGTTCGACGTCCGACCCAGAGTCGATCTTACGCAGTTTCAATCGACCTCTCCAGTCAATTAGAACGGCTGCGTCGATCGCAACTAAATCAGTCGATTTTAATTAGGATAAGGTTTAACCTGGGCCTTAGAAGCGGATGAGCAATTTCTTTAACCTTGAAAAGTTTTAAAAATATTCACCGAAGGGAACGCGAGAAGTGTAAGCTAAAAGTTAACGTTATCAAAATGCAGACTCGACAAGCACACAAGCGCCAGTTTCACACCCACGCCACAAGCGATCATAAAACCGCATCGAGCCATAACTGATAGAACTAACTGGTTGTGAAGCTCAACAAACTTCAAAAGGAGTGTACAAAGCTGCTTTCTCTTTGGCTGAACGAACCGTGACAGTGCACACTGCTTTGCTCATTGTGTGAGCCCAACTATTTTTAGTGGTCAATACCTTTTGAGTTTTGTGCACGGTCAAGGTCAACGAACAAAGGAGACCGAGAACAAAATCCTATAACAAAAAAACTGGCCAAGTCTTCGGTGCGTACGTATGGTGTAGCTACCAGTGTTACACGGTCATTAGACGAATATCAAAATGGCGTAGATTTGATACAAATGCCGTACGTCCACAAAAGGCTTGTGAAAGCTTAGGGATACCTTGCTGGCCGCACGGAACCCAAAATTAGGATTGCGTACTCCTAGTGTCGAATGCAATAAATTAGCAAACTCCGACCCAATTTTTTCCCGTTTTGTCATCGGCTAATTTCATAACTACATCAGCGACGCCTCCACCGCTTGAATATGCACGAGTACTGTATGCGGCTTGTTTGAAGGCCTTTGCAATTAGATCTTTAAATATGGACGGTAGCAATGAACAATTGGCTTTACCTTCCTGCCTCAACGACCAGATCGAAATTGCTTAAGTTTCCCTGAATTCCTACCGTGGCAAACTCGATGAAAAAAGCTTTCTGAAATAAAAGAAAAAGCAATTACATAGATCTAAAAACACCGATAATCTTGCAAATCAAGAAACAAGGACTTACAGTAGTTACATTTCCATCCTCTTGTTTCTTTCATACACGTAAATATATTTGTATGTCACTCTCTTCTAAGATTTAAGAACTATCTGCTTGTATAAAAAACAAATACAAAGATCTATTTTTATGTCCTCCAACAATTACATTACAATCTTTCACCGTCGTCGCCGTCGTTGGAGAGCATCGCTGTGCGATGACGACCTCAGTGACGTCTAAGGTGCGAACGCAACCCGAGCTCACTGGCACAGGTGCAACCACACACTGGGCGGGCAATGCCCGCAGATGAATTGTGTGCTCTTTCCTTTCTAGTATTTCTCTTCCAGTCTAGATCTTTCACCACTCAATTACTGGCACGCAAACTAATACACGCACAGGTAATCAAACACAAACACGCACCATGGTTCTACCCAACTTAATTAAGAGTCCCTTTAGTTTCAAAATATTTCCCTTTTCCCTTTTATATTTGTTTGACAATCCGAACTGATTTTGACGTGCCATGATGCAGGCCGCTATTTCGGTATCTCCAACATACACACAGACAGTCACCGACAACCTATCAATCATAGAACACACAAAAAGTTTTCAATACTGTTCTGTTATCGGGTACTTGGGATGGAGATAAACTTTTATCGAGTCCCAAACCTGATTTTTTCCTCTCAATGGATTTCCAACTTTACACACTGCTTGCTGCAATGTCGGCTCTTTGATTTTCCTTGTCTCACATTTAACATCCTGGACGGGAAACCAAACTGACAATTAATATTTACCACTAGAGTTGAGGCTTAACTGGACTTGAGACTTTCCCAAAGTTTATTTTGGAATTTTGCAAAAGTTTACCAGGATTAAATAAATAGCTGAATGTACAAAGTCCAAATTAAATTTTGATAATATTCGCTTCCACTAAGTATCATAAGTTTCTTTTCCCCCCTTCATCCAATCGTATTTCTGATGTAACTGGAGACTCGAGGGGATGTATACCTGATTTCCCGGTCCAATATAACTCAAGGCGGATGGAAAGGTGATGACAACTTCACTTGAATAAGCTGCATCGTCGTCGTTGTTCCTCACTTTGAGATTCACAAACATTGTGTCCACCAGACCAACAAAAATCTTATTGTAAAACGAGTTCCCCCTGAAACAAAATTCATTGAAAACAGCTTTACTCGAACAATACTGCAAATATATCTTCTCAACTTTCGATTTGAAGTTGTAGTTTTATTTAAAGGAACATGGAAAACTAAATAGAGAGTTGCTTATAACCAGATACATTAGATGTGCCTATATATGGGGGAAGGGGCTTTAATCCAAGGGGAAGTGCGCGGGGAGTTAATCGGAATATTTTTTTGTCACAAAGTAAATAGGGTGGTACACAGGATGTTATACAACAGAGGGGGTGACCCTTTAATGTGGGATTTTACGGTAATTTCACGCAGTTTCCCTAGATGTTCGACAAATTGCGTGTTGCAAGAACTGAAGCTCATCACTTCGCAGACCCTTACTTTCGAAACGTGACGTTTCCCGTTACTTCCAGGTCAGGATGGCAAACCTGCTGGTTCTTGCAGTGTCTCAGGAATCTTGCCTTTTGGAAACAAGTTACAGAAATGTAAGTCGAAACTATTCAACATGAACAGGTAAGGAATGGACCTTCTCCAGAAGCTTATTTTATTCCACTGCAAACACCTACCCTGCTATTACAACAACAACAACAACAACAACAACAACAATTGAATATAAACTACATTTGAATATAAACTCATTCCACTCTTCGACAAACACATACCCTACCATTTCGTTCGAAAAAAAGCCATGTCATTGGCTAGAAATTTCAAGCGACTAGATAAAAATCAAGCTAGAAGCACAATCCTGCTATTCATTTGACAAGAAATTGAAAATTCTCTGTGTCTGCGAGGCGTTAGAAGAGAATTGGTATTCAGTTCGATATTGTTAACATGTCTCTTGAGAGTTATTAGTATGACGAGAATGAGTTTACTTGTGAAGTTATATGCGTGTTTATACTGAAAGAGGTACGTATTCAGTTTGGTGACCTCTTGGTCGCTACTCACTTCTGCCCATTGAGTATCATACGTGCGTACATGTGTTTTTATTGAGCAACTCACAGTTATCATTTTTTGTGCTTTGTTGCCGCTGTTTATAAGCAGATTTAAGATTTCTCAAATAACAATACATATCTCTTTTTAGACGAGCGCAAGGTCCGTACGGCAAGTTATGGACCTTCCTTTTATTATGAAAACAAGGAAGGAAAAAACGAGGATCCATAACTTGCCATACGGGCCGAGCAAACGAGGCTAGCTAATAAGATGTTTATTATATGGCTTTGTTGATTGTTTGAGGCAAGTGAGGCCGCTCCAGAACTACTGTAGAGGTCCGTACGGCTACTTACGGACCTGAAATTGACCAATCACAGCACGCCAAATCAGTCAGCCATATAATAAATTGATGTATTTTGGGTATGTTTTGCAAAATCACGATTAACGCTTATACCCAGCTTGCACGCGTGTAGGGCAGTTTCAGATATATAGTTTTCAACATTTTTATAGTCTTGTTTATTGTCACCTTTAACCTACAGCTAATTAGTTAATTTCTTAATTTTTTAGCGTTGTTATCGCTGTTTGAGTTGCGAGTCCGTTACCCCCAGGGGATCTGGTGCATTGCACAGGGGCGTTACCCCGGGGATGGAGAATACATTTCCCACGTTTTTCTTTCCACGGGTTTCTTCCAGGGGTTTTTCGTATCCGGCAGTGCACCACCTTGGGTTCTTTATTCTAGTACGTGCGAGATAAATAAAGAGTAGCGGCGGACCACGCAACAAGTACACCGTTACAAGTTATCAGGTGTTGCTTTCTATGAGGACGTAGTGCTGTTGAGAACAGAACCTATTTTTTCTCTAAAAACACCAACTAAACCTGCTACTTCAATTGATTTGAAGCACATTTTACTCAACTGGTAGCACATAGCCTGCAATTTCTAAAGACTAGAAACCCACTTCAAATGACTAGAAACCCATTTCGTTCAACTACAAACACATATACTGCTATTTCATTCTACTAGAAACACTTTTAAAACAGAAAAAGCAGTTTAAAAACTGCTATTTCATGTCACTAGAACGGCATCAGTTTCAGTCTACTTGTAACAAATGCCCTGCGACTTCACTCGACTTGAAACCCACTTTGTGCTACTACAAACACATACACAGCCATTTCATTTGTTAAAAGTATTGAGTATTATACCTCTTCTCGATAACTATCCCCGGAGAGTACATCCAGTACCGGACACAAGTTGGGAGAACATGATGGAGGATTGTTAAGATCATACGTTAAGTCGAACGTCAGAGGGTTTACCAGGTCTCCAATTTGTTTGGGTTGCTGTGAATTGGTTAAATTAACCAAAGGAATCGTTAATAATAATAATAATAATAATAACTATAACAATAATAATAATAATAATAATAACAATAATAATAATAATAATAATAAAATTAATAATAATTACAACTTTATTCAAGTCTCTAAATCTTCTAGTCTTCTGTCCCAATAATTGGGTAGTCTGTGTCAGTCCACAACACCGGCATTAACCTACTCCTATCGACAAGTGCGTGGGTTCTCAAGTCCCCCGATAAAACATGGGAGACTAGACCAACGGCTTAACATCACTGTCCACGGACGGTGTGGCGAAAGGAGGTCACCCAAAGTTCAACCAATGACTAGGCCGATGACCCGGGACCTCCTGGTTGGCAGTTGGAGATCTTACCAACCGCGCTAACCTTGCACACACTCAAAACAAATCATATTCTGGAAGGAAAAAAGCTTCCGATGAATCAAATTTCATAAGCTCCAGTTATGAAAATAACTCACTTGAAGAAGGACCGTCCTTTTAGTATCACACTTTTCTACTCCAGCTGCTTTTCCAAGGGTGAAGTTCGCTTTGTAGGAGACTTGGCGTCCTGTGCCATTAGCAGACTCGATAAACAGACGCTTAAAAACGATGTTTTTGTCAAGGTCTACAGAATAACTGACGTCTACATCTGTAATGAAAAACATTTCACAGAAAAATAGTCTTAACAAAGTCTAAAACTCAAATTAATTAAAGTAGTAGTAGTAGTAGTAGTAGTAGTAGTAGTAGTAGTAGTAGTAGTAGTAGTAGTAATAGTAGTAGTAGTAGTAG
>JAOBYE010242209.1:0-32173 GCA_025403585.1 Parazoanthus swiftii | reverse complement strand
TTCACCTGCTCTGTAAAAAACAGTCAAAATATTTTGCTAATACCAGTTTCTTCTCAGACTCTTTTTAGAGTGAAAACCCTCTATTAGTGCTTGCTGTATCACTTGAGCCAAAGTCGGCCAAAGGATGATTTACATTGGTTTTCGTCCACTCGAATTCTCCCCTTCGGCAGATACTGCAAATGAAACTACCTACGTTGTGCATGTTATTATTCAAAATAGTACAATCTATAATGAAATAAATTGTGCAGAACCCTTTTTTGCAGATTTTAACTCCGATCTGGACGAATCTGACAACGACAACGAAAGTGGCTCCATTGAAGAAGCTGATGATGATCTTCAACCCCAGTCTCCTCTCTTTTTGCATCTCACGTGCTCTTTAAAAGACCGAACTAGCCAGGGAACGTCCGTCACGGCCGTATCTGTGAAGTCACTGCCACTCTG
This sequence comes from Parazoanthus swiftii, assembly GCA_025403585.1. Taxonomy (NCBI): domain Eukaryota; kingdom Metazoa; phylum Cnidaria; class Anthozoa; order Zoantharia; family Parazoanthidae; genus Parazoanthus; species Parazoanthus swiftii. Next base: position 31,732 of record JAOBYE010242209.1, on the reverse strand, counting down.
CGTGGGTATGTCACGTCTTCTTTTTTGTCTTACTACATTAAAATACTCTCTCGTCATTTACTTGGCGTATTTGTTCGCTGAAGAATATATTTTCGATTATTTTAGTTCAGCACAGGACGGGACAACAGGGACTTTAAGAAGCTAGTATAGCTACGGCTCACACAACGCCTACTGAAAACCAGCTTTCTGTTTTTCTCGTTTCTTTCGTTTTCAACCTATTCTTTCTTATTTATTTATTTTAGTTTAGTACAGTACGGAACAATAGGGACTTTAAGAAGTTAGTGCGACTACGGCTCAGACAAGGGATACTGAAAACTAGCTGTCTGTCCTTTTCTTTTCTTTCATTTTCAACCAATTCTTTCCTATTGTTATTTTTCATGAAAGAGTATGAATCGACCGACCCTGGTTGCAAAACAGAACTGATAACGGAACAATTTGGGTATTCACGTTTACGTCCTCCGGAAGCCTCAAATCAGTGGTTTCCACGTTGTAACTAAGGACTTCGACGGCGACCAGCTGGCCAGTGTTGGTGCATGCTCACGTGCAATGAGTTTCCTTCGTTAAATAAGAATTTTGCTTTTCGCCGCCTTCCTCGTAGTCGTAGCCGTACTAACTTCCTAAAGTCCTCAATGTCAACTGACACTGCGACCGCGCGTTCAGACGTCTTTAGTTCATAGCATTTTGACTATTAAAGTTACAAACTCGTATACTAGTAATTTTAGAAATAAAAGGGAGAATAATGTTGACCGTAGTTGACTGTGTCGGGAGGGGGCTACATTTAGCTGAGAAAATTACCCTGGTATTTAATTGTATGCGTAGTATAGTATGCACTGCATTGTATTGATTTGCATCATATTCTACTTTATTCAATTGTATTAACTGTGTGTCCGTTACTTCCCTGTATAGGTGAAATATTCAGAAAACTTGAAGAAGCAGACGAAGATCTAAACCCATTCAGTCCCTCTCTCCGCCTTACTCTTGACCTGATCTGCCTCACCCTACCCCCCGAGCCAGACTACGCATCCCTCAAATCTGTGTCCCGTCCTTGTCCAGCCCGCTCGGATTCCTTTTCAACTTGCAGCTCCAGCTTTTCACAGTCTCCACCTGATAAACCGGAATCTTTTGAGTTCAAGCGGTCAGATTCTAAGGCAACATCGCATGATATTGAAGGGTAAAACCTACAGTATATTTGATTTGATTGATTTGCTACACATGTATAAACATTTTAACGTACAAAAAATACTTTATCTAAAATGAAAGTAGTGTAGCGAGAAGGATCATTAGAAACCAGAATGGCTTGTATAGGATGGCCCTTCTTATCCAGTTTTAATTTAAGACCGTTCCAAAGCATTTAACGTGGTCACGGAATAGAGATTGCTTTAGCGAGAGAACTGTGCACAATGTTAGACGAGTTCGAATTTTTACATAACGTTATCGCAAGAAAAAATCACCGGCACATACAACATCACCGTTCAAAACTCACAACTAAAAATCGTACGAAAAAAAACGAGGTTGCGTACCCTGCTATACAATATAGATTTTTTGAGCAATATTATTGCATAAAAAACTTTCTGTGTCACAGCGAAATGTCAATACAGTCGTTCCACTGTTTGTTAAACAGCAGTTTTTATATAGCTGTAGTACAAGATCTAGCATGAAACCCGTTTCTAGATGATGAGGTCATTGAACCGCTCTAAACTTTGCTGCATATGATTGGATTACCTTTTAGAAAAAACCACACTAATGGCGTGTCCAAAGCCAATTTTGAATACGTAATTGAAACTTTTTTATAATTTTTTTGCATGTAAATGATTCTTTACTTTTCTGTTGGTTATCAAATGATAGTTACGTTAATATAGGTCTTCAGCAATTTCCCATTCCTTATTTTGGATTGTTTATAGTTTGTTGTGTAAACCACTTAAACAGTGCTGTAGACGTCTTCAATAAAGACTTATTAATATTGTTATTGTTATTATTATTTTTTGTACTATGTTTTCTTATTATAATGTATCTAAGTTCTCTATTTTCAAAGGATGCGAAGTTTAGAACCTCTTCAAAACCTCCCGTGTCACCAGCGCATGGCGGTGGTGACCGTCTGCGAACAAATCCAGTGGCTCCTTCAAGATGAGATCGTGGCCGAACTTCGTCACGCTGGCACCGTCACACTACCAACACTGGAAAAAGTTGCTGCGCATGTGCAGGAGTTTTCACATCACAGTTCGTGTGTCCTCCGCCACGTGCCATTACAGTTTGTCTTTGGAGCCGAGAAAAGTATGGAGTTGTTTGTAAAGGAGTTTAACAAGATAGAGATCGAGGATTATAAACTGGAGATGCTCGGGCCGTACTACTATCTCACCATGTTGGATCGAGAGCCGAACGTACCGCTGTGTGCCAGTTCACCGGAGCAGAAATCTTCCTCCTTCGATGACTCTTTGAAAACGAAAGAGGTTTGTAGACTTGCTTATTTCTTTTTAGATAAACTCTGAACAGATCTTTTTTCAGTTGCGCTTAAAATGACACATTAAGACTCGCAACAAAAAAACAAATCTAGGGACGCTTGCATGATGGCATCGCATCCTAGAACTACCAGAATGCTTTGCCCGCTTTCTTTTGTAAAATAATTGGTTCCAGTTCCAGAATGCAAGTTAAAACACTGTGGAACTTTTAGTAAATTCAGGCCACCATGCAAATATCCTATTAGGTGTACTTGTGAACAATTGATCGTGCACCTTCAGTGATCCAAGTTTTGCCATATTTCAAAGAGGCTGTGTCATGCTAAATCCCCTGCATATCGAACCACCTCATTTTTTCAAATTAAAGTCAAATTTCATCAAATAAGGAGCTCTATCTGACTAAATTGTTCCAACAAATAGAGTAGAATAAACGATGCTGATTTTAATTGCAGGATGGCGTGGATGGAAGTGGGTTATGATTCATTAGACTTGATTTCTTGTTAGGCTGGACAGAAATCGAGTTTAGCCAAACTGTAGATTATTTTTATTTTTGACTTGGACTCTCACACATTATTGCAATTACTTTTTCTTCTTTTCCACGCCTCGTGATGTTTTGTTGTAAAACGGGTTTCAGCTGACGTAAACCTTTTCAAATTTAAAAACACCTTCGAGAAATGATACAAAGAAACCTTTGTCTCGCGAAGAAACCGATCGAACAACCAATCAATAGCTGGTAGACTCATTAGTAACAACTGAAATACCCCAATTTTAGGTCTTCTAATTTCAAAACCAGTTTTTATCAGTGTTGATGAAAAATATTGTTGAAAAAACTAAAAACTGCTGCGACAAAGCCCTATTAACAGACCAGCAAAAAGGCAATACGTTTTTAAATTTGAGCTTTTTATACAATGCTTGTTTTAGGCAAACGACGCATTTCAACAGGCGACCCCTCCAACTGATGAAGCTGAACTTGATGGTTCGGAGCACCAACTCGACGTTCTGTCAGAGGAAGATCAGTTTTCCTCTCTCTTGACCGTAGTGGACGAGGAAACAGGAGAAACTCGCGTGGCCCGGGTCCCAGCGGGCGAATCAGCCGGAAGTGAAAAAGAAACTACACTCTTCATCGATATCGAGAAAGCTAAACTGAGAAGGCAGTCATCCAGTGGTGATGATACTACACCTTTAGCTGGTGAAACACCTGTGTTTGATACTCCCTTAGTTGGTGGAACCCCTGTGCCTGACACTCCATCGCGAGAAGCTCCTTTGCCGGATTTTCCCGAAAGGAAAAGCTCCCCAGGCCCTGTGCCAACACTTCAGATCAGTGACACAACAGTCGGACCGGAGGTGGAACTAGATACCAGTGTTAACGAGAGTAGCAGCAGTAACCTTTCAACGCCACGTGATCCGCCCAGTATCACGTTGCAAGTGGCGGATGAAGACAAAGATGTCACTACTAGCAGTAGTGTAGACTCGTTGAAAACATCTGGTCCTGAGGAGGTATCTGATTTGGAGACGAGTAAGAAGGAAAAAGACGTTGAACAGACGCAAAGTTCTGCGAGTGTTGAATCCAGCCCACACGGAGCTGACGGCACTCTGCGAGAGGTGCCGCAGTTTTGGCTTGTAATGCGCTTTTCTGACACTCAAGATGCATTGGATGTTTACTTTCACAGACGGTATGCAATCCGTGTACAATCTTATGTCATTGTGTGTGTCTGCCGCGTGCGTGTATGTGTGTGTGTATGTTTGTCTGCGCGGGTGCATATATGTATGTATTGCCGAGGAACAATTTAAAGGCTCTTCGTACTTTGACACGAGGAAATGGTATGCCATATTTTGTGATAATAATATAAAATATGTATCTTGTACTCTTATGCACAGTACTCACTTTTGTTGCAGTCCCACGTTTTGTTTAAATTTAGTTCGATTTTTTTAGTTTATCTTTTTTTATTTCTTGTACGCAGCGTCTCTCTAAAAACCAGTGTAGTTCCTGAATAAAAACATACTGATAAAATAATAATACTGTTAAGTGACACTAATGTTAGTATAATGGCCTTGTATTTTAACTGTAGTTCATATATCGTGTTGGCCGACTGGTCAGCCAGTACAAGTCGACGAACCACATTTGCTGGTCACAGCTTCCTTTTTCGCTAAATAATATTTTCTGATCTTTCCGCTGAACAAACTGTGCAATTGTAAAGCAACTTCCAAAGATCTTCGAAGTGTTTGGAAAAAAGTTGGAAGTGTTTTGAAACCTTCAAAAATTCTTCAGAAATTTTTTAAAAAGTGTTAGGAAAGCTGTTGGCGATTTTCGAAAATTTTCGGAAAGTTTCATAAAGTTCAGTAAGTTTTCGAAATTTTGCGGAACACAATCGGATAGCTTTTTGAGGCGGGATGCGTGACACCAACATTCTGGGTGCTAACAATTAGAACAAACGTGAAAGGCGTGCTTAATATTGTTATTTGCTCTTACTTAGCCAAGTAAAGATAGAATTATTTTTCTATTTTCATCAAAACAAAAACGCATGCATATCTACTTTGTTTGTTAGCACCCAGACTCTTGGTACCACGATATTTCACCCAACCGGGGTCTTTCTCTCGGGAAAGGAAAGGGCCTGGGAACGAGGTTGTTATAGCACTAGGTCTGCCAAAATCTCTTTCCTTACAAATGTTGAACAAATTGTGAAAAGGTAACTAGTCTTTATAAAGGCCCTCAGATCTGAAACGCTCTCCCGACTTCTGTTTCTCTCTCAGTCAGTCCATTTGCCTTCAAGAACAAAATGACATGCATTTTACTGCGACCATGATTCGCATATCCTTCCTTTTAAAGCTAGCCTGCGTTGCAGCCAGTGTAAACCTCCGGTATACACAGTCTGCGAAACGGATATCGATATCTTGTTCTTGCTTTCGCCCGGATATGTGTACTCGTATCTGATTGGTCGGACTGGTTTCTTACGCGCTTTGTAATTGGCTAAAAGTTTAACATGCGGTGAGCATGAGGTTAAGAAAGCGTGACTGTGATGTTGTTCTATTTTCCCTGTTTTATATTTGAAAAGATTTATGTCTCATTCGTCGAATGATTTTGATTTATGCTTACGTGAATTGATAAACCTAAAGAAAGATTTTCTCGAGAACAAGCTTTCGGGACCCGTTACGCAGATGGTATATATAGTAAAATAAAACTGTCAACACCGTCTGCACCGCAGGCTATTTAAAGCCTGCTGGTTTTTAAGAACTTGATAGCCGATTATAATAACTTCATTTAGAATTTGGCAAACCAGATAAACAAGTTAATAAACTAGCAACGACTTTTTGCTCCCACAGCGATTCCGATGACTCTATTCCGTACACAAGATCTGTCGGACTGGTGCAGAATGTGGTTAATGCCATCCATGACAAGTGTAAAATCGTAAACCAGGTGAGTAGTGGCTTTAAAACATTCCCTACTGATTTGCAGGTGCAAAACCAAAAAGCTGGAGTTGGTGCAATTTTTACTGTATGTAAGGGATGATGTCGATTAATTAATGTCAAAGAATTCCTTTATTGTGCAGTTAAGAGCTTATTGATAACTGTCCACAAAATTTGATTGTCATTGGTTTTAAGTTGTCATTTCGACCGCACTCACACTTCTGCTTGCATCTTCAACGATAAAAATGATAACATCAGAGGCTGTTTACTTGTGTGCGAGGTTAGCGCAGTTGGTAAGGTATGTGACTGCCAATCAGGAGGTCCCGGTTCAATCCCCGGCCCGGTCGAGGGTTGAATTTTTGGTGACCTTCTTTCGCCACACCGTCCGTGGACAGGGACGTTAAGCCGTTGGTCTGGTCTGCTGGAATGTTACCTCAGGGACTTAAAAAAACCCACACACTTCTCGATAAAAGTAGGTTAAACCCGATGTTGTGGTGACGGCTACACGGGAGAGTACACCATATGGATGAAAATGTGCTGCCCTCAATAAATAGAGAGTCTTTACTTTACTGTGTAACTGGGGTTAACTAGTTTACCTGATGGTTTTGCTCTAATCCACTAGCGACTATTGCTGCAAGATCTTTATGACACCAGAATATGTAACCCCATGCTGGAACCAGAGGCAGATGAAGACATCTGGAAACACGAAGACCTGAGAATGTCTGTTTCGCCCCTGGGAGTGCACATCAGCAAAGGAGACGGCAGCGGTATGTGTAATTAACACCAAGACCCGGGTTTAACGTCCATCTCAGAATGCGTCGAACCAAAATCAATAATAAAGCGCATGACAAGTTCGACGTTTGTCCCAAAAGGCCTTATGCAGTTAGAGGTCACGTGGTACAAAACACGCCATACTGGAGGGCAAAAGAATGCACAAGACTCCACTTGGAAATGTAAAAGAAAATACACACTTTTCTATTGAATTGTGTTTTGTTTTGGAATCTTGCACATTCTTTTGCCCTCAAGTATGGCGAATTTTGTACCACGTGACCTCTAGCTGCACAAGGCCTATTGGTATGAACGTCAAACTTGTCACGCGCTTTATTATTGAATTTAGTTCGACGCATGCGAAGATTAACGTTTAACCCGGGCCTAACTCTTCCGAAAACAAATCAAAGGAAATGCTTCACAAAATGATGAACATAAGCCTTTGCCTTTTACTTTATTTTGTATCATGTGACTTCAAGTTGCACAAGACTTATTAAAAACTACTGATCAGTTTCGATAGGCGCAGTCATTTTAATCGACTGGGGTTATCGATTAGAACCGCATAAGATCGACTGAATTTCGGTCGACTGAATAAAGTTGGACGTTTGACTAAAAAGGGCGAACTAAAATAATTTCGGTCGACCAAAGACAATTTAGTTCGACGTTTGTCTCAAACATCGAACTTAATTAATTTCGGTCCACCCGAAGTGTAGTTCAGTTCGACGCATGCTAAGATCGACGTTCAATCCGGGCCTAACTTTCTGAAAACAAATCGAAGGAAATGCTTCACAAATTATGAACATAACCCTTTACCTCGCAGGTATCTTAAATTGTCTTTCCCCTTACACCTTATTCCTATACAGGTCATCAATACGTCCAGGGGCAGTATATCTACCAGCCGGGACATTTTTGTTGTGACTCCGTGTGGCGTTCTTCAATTGCTGTTCACGAGCGCCTCAGAGACCCATCAAGCCGCAAAGGCTTGTCGTTGGGTCTGAACGCAATTAAGAAGGTGCTGGAAGGGTTCCGAGTCAGTAATCGAAAGGACATGTTCGTCTACAAGGAGACACTCGGATCAGTTTTTTACTTCAAGTAAGAATTATTTTATGAACTTTATTTTAGCTTAAAAACTTAGTAAAGAGATACAATAACATGGTTCGCACAGGCCTTGAAAAGTCCTTGAAAAATGGAACAGTCCTTGAAAACTCCTTGAATTTTGAAATTTCAGCTTTTGTCCTTGAAAAGTCCTTGAATTGTTTCGAAAACTCCTTGAAAATTTGCAAATATCCTTGAATTTTTGTTTGAACAAAAGCATTATGCAGCGCTTTGACAATTTATCCCACTTTTTGTATTTTTTTACAAAAAAATAATATCAAAGGAAAGACAATGTTGATGAAGTAGTAAACTCTAATTTGCGGCTTGGCTCAGGCGTTGAAAATGTTTCCGGTGTGTTCTGGGTAATTTCCAAGATGTGGTTGGGTCTGAAGTGTTTGATACCCCCTAGAGGAAGTATTAGTTGCACGGGGTTTTGTTTTCGCTCGATCGTGCAAGCAATTTTGTATTGAAAATCATTTCAAGAGGTCATTTCATCTATAATTTGAATCGACTACAAAGACTGGATCTCTAGTTGCAGGACCAAACACCTGTTGTCTGTTAGGAACTGTTTGTGGGCAAGGGAGTTCAATTGAAACTTGCAAGATTGAAATGATTAAACTAACTGTCTGTTCAAGCTATTTCAGCTCAAGTTTTTCAGTTTCAGTTGGCGTTATGTAAACTGTTGGTACACTGTACGTAACTGTCATGTTAAACGTTACGTGAACTGTTGTTACACTAAGTCCTCGTGGTAAATGTAGTACAGTGTATTAAACATATTGTACCGTGTGGGAAATAGTCCTTGAAAAAGTGTCAGATGTCCTTAAAAAGTCCTTGAAAAGTCCTTGATTTTTTTTGGGAAATTTTTGTATGAACCATGAAACATATTCCTGAGGTACAATGTAACCAGGATAAGATAATTATATGTAGTCACAGATGTGTACATGTACTGACCGTAGGTATTTTTTTCTGGCAGTGGCACTGGGTTTTCAATTTTCCCACATTTCAGTGGTATTTATATTTTTTACATTAGGTGCCTTGACTACTATGCCTGGTTTGGATAAGCAGAGAACCATAAGTGGTGCTTCTGTGAGAAACAATTTAAATGAAAATAATCAGTTTTCTGTGGAGCAGCAACAACAGTATCCCCTGCAACCAAGTTATGTGAACCTTACTTCAAACCAGTCACTCATTAGCACTGCCAGTGCTTTGGAAGAATTAGTAACAAAAAATGGATATTCAGTTCCACTTGAATCACTGGAAAGGGAAGCCAGTCATGTTCAGCTTTTAGAAGCAACATGTACATCGAAACCAGACTCAACTTTGTCTCATTCTGGCACAGTGCCAGAGATGGACCCTTTGCGGCAGGTATTTAATAGTGAGCAAATCACAAGTAAACCTGCATCTGTTGTAGGGAAAAGGAGGTCATCAAGGTCAAATCGCTCCTCCTCTACTGAAAAAGGTAATGTACCAGAAGTTTTAAATGTACCTGTTGATCATGAGCAGCACATTTCAAATCAGGAGAATAAAAGACAATCGAGGACTTCGCCAGTTGAACCAGGGCTTATTCATCAAAACAGAAGACGTTCTTCAAGATCGAGTATAAAATCTGTTGAGCAAAATACAATATTGGAAGAGGGAGAAATTGTTGTAATGGACTCTTCATTTTCTTCTAATAACGACAATGTCACAAGTCAGGGTTCAACCAGACAACATTGTGTTCAGTGGATAGACTCCAGTGGCAAAGAACTCTATCATGATAAAATCTCGAGGACAAATATTCCAGATCCTCTTAACATTGCCTCTCCAAATTCAGTAGTCACGGATGTTTTAAAAAGTCCAGTTGGAACACCCTTACGAGAAATGCAATTATGTATTCCAAAACTTATTATTAAGAAGGTGAGACAGCGTAAAGGCTCACAAGAGTTTGAGACTCACGAGGTAAGAGCTGTTGAACCCATGGAAGAGGAGGAAAATGAAGCACCAAAGAGGGGGAAAAAGCGTAGAAGATCCTCAAGTGATGGTACTTTGACAGAGAAGTCTGATGAGGAAGAAAGAGGTTAGTTTGTTCAATCTGCAATTTTATGTTGATCAATAAAAACAGAAAACGATAATACTAGTAGTAACAAAAATGATATTAATGATAACATTATTGACTGTAATTGTATTTCGTTTATTACTGAACCAACTCTTCATTTTACAATAGTTATCAGTGTAAGTACTGTGTAAGTCATGATGCCTGTGTTAGCCCCTATAAGGAGAAGACAATAAAGTATTGACATGTTGATGTACTGTGTTTGTCTGCATATGTATGTAATAGGTTTGTTGTGTTTATTATATTATGAAGTTACACCAGCCTAGAAATAGCATTTCCTAGTTCAGATAGGAAGTGATCTTTGTTTGAACGTATGACTTCATGCAGCAACTCTGATGTCCATTCTGTATGCACAGCAGTTCATGGGCCGTGGTGGAGTGCTATATAAACTCAGTTGTAGAATTAACATTGTATTTGTGACTGTTCGTACAATGAAAAAACGCATTTTATTACAAGAACTGGAAAATAGAGTGCAGCGTTACACATACTTTGTTACTGTAGTCGACGAGTATGAAACATGTTGAGTAACATTTCACAATATTCTTTTTTAGTAAGAAAACAAAGAAAAACAAGACCGGTTTTACAAGAAGGTGAACCTCTTGGTAAGAATATTTTGTTGCAGAAGCTTTGAACATTGCCTACAATAAACATAAATGCATGTGTTGCTATTGATGTTATCTTTAAGACATTTAATAATTTATATATCTAGTAAGTACTGTAGCTTGATGACTTTTCTGTGAATATTTTCCTTTAACAGACATTCTGGAGACAGTGACATTCAAGAGGTTTGGGCATGCTTTAGAAAGTCTATTTGATTTTGATGATGAATGCGATGCTCCGCCAATGCCAGATATTGGTAAGTATGTTTATGTAGTTTAAAGAATATGAATTTAGGTTACAGTACTCTGTTTTGTGGCACAACAGTCACCTGGAATTTGTTAAATTGCTTGCAAGCAGAGTTGATCTCGCTTGTAGTTCTGTGTGAAGGTGTGTGGGATATTTATTCTTTCCTGCTACATAGATGTTTCCAAGAACGTTTCAATAATTGCGACGAGTACTTTTCCCTGTTCCGTGACACTTTTCACGTGCATGCACCTAAGATTTGTACATCTGTTTTTGAGGCAACTTATTTTGTTGCATTTCTAAGATCAACAGCTAACTTTGTAGTACTCATTACGCAGCTACCTGGTTGTGTATCACAGTCATGTAGCCTGGAATGTAGATTCGTGTTGAAATACACACATGTATAAGGCTACAATCTCGGGCAAAAACTTTGGACAGGGACTTCCCTTTTCCCCATTCCTCCTACCTCATGTTGTTTTGCAGGTTCAAAAAACAATTGAAAAAACAGTCGGTATCATTGTAGCAACACTGAGACAGGGGGAGCGGGGAAGGAGTTTCCCTTTGGGGTGTCCAGAGACTTTTGGCTGAGATTGGTGGGCAGGACATTTTGGAAATTGCAGAACGTTGTGTTTACTAGGTGGTTTGATCCGGAGGAATGTACTTTTGTAGACAAGCATAGTAAGCAAATCTCGGATTTCCCTGTTTTTTGTGTTTTCTATAAAAATTGTAAACTAATGGTCGTTCGCCTGTTGTGCAGACGATGAAGAACCTGATCCTGACTCACTTGCTCCGAGACCAATGATCCTGGAACTCTACACAGAAACAGCGAAACTAAAGTCTTTAGGAGTAGTACATCAGGTCTGTTGCTGAATAAAAATTATGTTTTATCCAATGTTGTGTGTTTTCAACGTATCTACATGAACAGGACAGTATTATATCACAAATGCTCTATAGGCTATTACATGTATTAGTAAGTTCCATTTCACTATTGTTGTTACAGAAACAAAACTATAGGGCAGCTTGTATGTCGCAATAAATAGTTTCAAATTGTTTACATTTTACATTAATTAGTAACATTTTACAAATGTTCGACGGAAAACCGTGGACTTCGGTGATTTATAATTATAGTCATTATAATTCTGTATAGCTGTATGTCGTATGTCTGTGATAGTTAAATAATGTAAGGTCTTAACATTGTGCAATGATTATTAAAGTAAGCGGGAGTGCAGCTTCGAAGTGAAACACAACAAAACGTTGTACGATCATTGTAGGGTTACCTTTCTTAGTCCTGTTTTGACAAGTTTTGCATGTCTTCTCTTTACCTATTTGTGCCTGACAGCTTTGGAAAACAAGAAGCTTCATTCTGTTTGGCCAAAATCTCACGTGTTATGTTTTTCTTCAAAATAGGTTCCCGTTGAGCAGCTGATAAGACTGTTAACTGTGATGGAAAGACACATCAGAGATGGTGTTAAGCTACGACAACCTGCTGAGCAAGTAAGAAAAAAGTAGTTCGTGTTGTAAACGTTACCTTTTAAGACAGACGAGTGGAAGTGCCCAGTACATTGCAGATTGGACAACGAATGAAAACTTGATTGATAAGAGATTTTGTCCTATTTTCAATATTATGATAAAGACAACTACTTTAAGCTCTTAAGTTGATAATGTTTAGCTAATGAATGATATATCCCTTGCTACTATTAACAAGCAAGGCAAGAAATGCCCTTGTGGTTAACATGAAATTGTACATGTAAGCAAACTGTGTAAGCATGTATTTTAATAAGGCCTAAGGTTAAATGTTTCAAAAAGCGAGACTTCATAGACGTTTTTGTCCGTATTGATTGTAAACAGGATGACTGTGATGAAGAACAGAAATTATGGCGTGAAATCTGCATGGACCGAATGATCCGGGCAGTTGAAGCATCCCTTGTATCTTTGAATGTACTCACCGCACCTCAGATGCCAAAACGAGTTTATTTGGAAGAAGTGATGGACAGAATAATAAGACTGATTAAATTCCAGTTGCAGAACACCATCTTCCCTGAATATGATCCTATTTATAGGGTAGAACCAGATTCAAAAGGTATAGTATGATGAACAGTATGATGAATCCCTTACTTTGTAGTTTTTCAAACCTAAGACGTGAAATTTATAGTCTCTCTTCTGCTGCAGTAACTTTTTATCGTATGCAGGTTTGACAGGTACGTTTTAAATTGTCAACGTTTTTCCGTCCTGGGGTTCGTGAAGACTAGTACTATCTGTTCTATCTTGAAAATGCTGCACGACCCCTTATGTAGATGTGAAGTTTGCACGTACGAACCCTGTAATGAAGCGATACTTATTATAAGTGTCTACTATTTTAGAAGCATCTGTCATACCTAAATCCAAGAGATCACGGAGTTCAGCACCTAGGGTGAAGACAATTACAGCCTTGTTCAACAAATTGTGTGAACTGGTGTCACAACTTGCAGACCTGGTGGATATCCAGTCACTTACTGATACTACAATTTTACAGGTTCGTTATGGATACATAACGGCTTTGTACGTTCTTACACCCAACCATAAGTTTTAAACTACGAACTATATGTCAGCTTAATTCAACTTTGTTATTTGTGCTCAATACAATGTGTCCGAACTCCATTCGTCTCTGAAGTGCCTCCTTTGATGAATGAAAGCGAAGCATTTGAATAATGAAAACTGTCATTTAAACGTTAGTCTTCCACTAGAACACCAATGTATGAGTTGCGTTGAAACACACCACTTGAAAAAGGAAGAGCTGTGCTTAACACATGGAAGAGTACCTTCTGAGAAACAGTAGTATACATTTCGTACATGTAGTCAGTGTTTTTCTTAAGGCCGGTACACCGGTACATTGTACCGACGTTCCCTCGTAGCTGTACTGCCTTTCCCCAGCAAAATTTGGCGTCTGGCAAGTTTTTAAAGTCGCCAGATGCACAAAATTGCATCGTTTTCCAGGACTCCAAACTTCAAAAATGTTCTGGGGGGATGCCCCCAGACCCCTCTCGATGCTTCCATCTTCGGCGCTTGATGACTTCCAACCCAGGTGTACCTGCTTTCCCACTTAGTGTACCCCACTCCCCAAGCCTTATGAAAAACACTGGTAGTAGACAGTATACATTTCGTCAGCGTAGAATCACGGATATCACCATGGTCGTCAGATGGTGACTGTATAGGAACTGTTGGTGTATAAACTTTTGTACGAGACTGTGGTTGGGCTACGTAAGCTTAATTATGTAGTTTTGTTTTAATATCTTTTGCAATTTGGAACTGGTTTGTTTTGGCATACGCGTCTCCTTTCCACCCAATTGTACCTTTGGACATACTTTATGTTAACGTTTACGTGCAGACAGTTTTAAGTTAGACTAAGTTATTTCACCATTTTTTTTTCCCAAAAGGTATCAACATTGGGTACTTCTCCATTCTTCGTGGAGAATGTGAGTGAACTGCAACACAATTCCTTGAAACTCGTTCGCACGGTAAGTTGGTTTGATTATGGCTTAGTTTACCAACTAGAAGTGTGTTGTGTCGAGAATGGAACATACAGTACTAGGTATGTTGGTACTAGTTGTACTAAGTGTCTCTTGCCCTTGCTTAGGTTTTCAGGAAGTACATCAAGCACAGAGAGCTTATTCTGGAGGACATATTTGCATCACTGGCGAGACTTCCTTCAAGCAAGAGGAATTTAAGAGCGTACAGGTTGGTTTTAGATTTCTGTTGTACAGTTATCTGTTCTGTGGATAATCACCGAGAAATTGCACATGAAAGTATTGTATCTTGCAAATGAAGCACGGACTTGGACTCACCAGTTACATGCGTGGTCAAACAAGAAAACTGGGTAATGCCTTTAATCGACATCATACACCATTGCCAAGAAGAGCTATGGCGAATTCTGGAAACTACAGTCAGCTAAAAACTTTTAACCATACATGGATGAAAATTGTTCTCACAAGAGCGCAAGTAATGTATATATATATAAGAATAATGGACAACAAAACATTATCATCTTTGAGTTTTTTAAAGTAATTTTGATTCAATTAAGCACAGTCGACAAAGCAGTACCTTTATTGATACAGTAGGTGATCTTTGTTTAATAAGACCTTTAGCTTACTTTATGGAAATGTTTCCCAAGCAAATGTGTGTTTCACAAAACAACGGTGATGAAACATACAAATGGAGCAGATTTCCGTTGAAAGTTAAACCCATTAGTTATTAGCTGAAACTATATCTTTTTACTTGAAAAGCTTTTCTGTTGTTCGAGAGTTGTTGACCACCTGTGTATGATGTACATGTAAACCAGGTTGCATGGTGAAGACTGTATCCAGATGGTGACTGCCCTTGTTCTACAACTGATCCAGTGCTCAGTCAGAATTCCTGACAAAGGCGAAGTGCTCAGAGACACAAACACTACCCAAGGTGAAGGCAAGGAAGGCTCGGAGCAGGTACACTATTACAGCTTTTATTTTCTAGAGTTATGAGAGTCGAGGCTAATCTGGCTTGGTAGAAAACAGGCGATAAGCTGTGATCCTTTTTGGTGTGACAATTTTTTCGAGAAAGCAAGTTTAAGAGAATGTTCAGATCTAGTTTGAGGGCGTCGATCTGGGTAATCTCTGACTAATTAGTTTTCTAAGATATAATGGATTTTTCCTATGTAGACATTTCAGTGTTTTTTAATTTAGAATAACATTGATATAAAGCGGTAATCTCGTTGTCATATTATGTATCTGTTACAATCAAAAGTTGCCCTTGGACCATTTCACCAGCATTGTCATTGAGCCTAGCACGAGAAGAAAGTTAGTAAATACTAATTCATTGTTGATGCTCTGTTAGGTTGACAAGGACCTGCTGATCATCAGCTCGTACGAGAACGCAATGAGAACTGCGCAGAATTTCTTGACAATGTTTCTTAGCAAGTAAGCTTTCAGATTTTTTGTTATACTCCAATAAGTTGTGCTTTTGCTTATACGTTTTTGTAGTCTTACATTTTAGTTAAAGAAGATAGTGTAGACAAACACTGATAGACTGAATGTAGACTAATCGATCCATTGGCTGTTTACTTCATAAATCCTGGTGCTCTTATAGCCAGTTTACACTAGCAGTTTTTGTCGCGATTCCTGTTGCAATATTTCTTGGACTCTCGCTGTAACATGCACTTCCAAAAATGCATGTAAAGCACCTGCAATTTCCGTGAGTTTGAATGCCAGGAAACTTGAAAGGTTTTGATCAGTCTCGAAAGTTGATGGAACCTGGCGGTGAAAAAAACTTGCATCAAACATTGTTAGTGTAAACGAGATTCTACTTTTTGTTAGCCGTACACGTATTTTCTGGAATCAAGTGGGGCGTCGGCTGTGACGAAACACCAAGATACATTTGATCTAGAGTAAGACCAATAGGTTTTATCAGAAAACTAAAGTGTTAAAGCATTTAACTTCGTAACTCCCGATAATGCCAGAGGTTGTTAAGTTCTCCTTACCTATCTCCATGCAATATCTATAAAAATGTTTGGATAATTTAGCTCTTAGAAATGTTTGGGTGGATGATCAATTCCTTTGTTCCATCACAACTATCTATGTCACAGCTTATTGTAAGCAGTATAATGTGAAGATAAGGTTAGAGGGTTTCTGTTGGAGTGCTTACTTAGCTACGTTGTTACCTCTCCCTGCAGGTGTAGTAGTGTAGCAAAGGATGAAGAAGATTACAGACCTTTGTTTGAGAACTTTGTACAAGATTTGCTGGTTATGTTGAACAAACCTGATTGGCCTGCGGCCGAATTGCTTTTGACGCTTCTCGGGAAGCTGTTGGTAAGATATGATGTGCTGCCTTCTTACTGTCCCTTTTAGTACGTAATAGTTTCTCTTCGGGGTAAAGTTTGGGTTCTTGTAACTCGCTTTGTTTAATGGTGGTTGAGAGGAAATATAAAATCTGCCGGTATAAGGTAGAAATTTGTTTGGAAGTGTAAGATAATTCTTGCTTGCCATTTACTGCTTCGAAAGCTTAAACATCTGTTAAGTCCTATAAGGCATAAGCGTTTTCGAAGTAGGATGCATGTATATACCATTTTGGATTATTTAAATGGTCTTCTCTCGCGTTATGCTTTAGCTGTTGAGAGCTAACAGCGTTTCTCTGGTCAACAGATAAATGACATGTCGTGCTATTGTTGTTAAACGAAAACGTTTTGTTACTTGTAAACATTGCAACCAATGCTAAGCACCAAGCCATTTATTTAACGTCTGGTTGGCCAATTCAACGAAGTCCGTTTCAAAATGTATTATTAAGTTCGCTTTGTGTTACATGTATCTTACATGTATTCTTGTGGGCGATTCACAGCAAGCTAAGCCTTAGAGAAACAAAGAAACTCAGTCAATTGCTTGTGGAATTACCCTTAATGAGTTACTCTTACTACTGTGTAACTGTGCGATGTTTAATAACACATTTTGTTTTTAGTCTTAATAGGATTCCCCCTTCCACTTATTTATGTCGCACCTGTAAAAGTTTCTTTAAACACGCCAGAACAGAATTAAGACACATTTGGTTATTTATTACTCCAACTAACCTTAATAGAGCTGCAGTATGTTGGTTGAAGTGTTTTTCTTTGATTTTTGCGTTAGGTTGTAACCTTCAACAATCGGTCCAACGATGTGAGCCTGAGAGTTTCATCAATAGAATATCTTGGTGTCGTTGCTGCCCATCTACGAAAGGATGCAGTTACCAGTCAACAGGATGCAGACAACATTGCAGAGATATTGGTTGAGGTAATGAAAGCTCCAAAATATTTCAACATATATTTTGTTTTACACGTATTTTGATACAGTTTAATTGGTACTTTAACTAATGTAAAACATTTACTGACATAAAACTATTCTCCCTTTTTAACAACCTTGTTTGCTTCATTTTTACTTCTCAGATTACAAATCCATTTGTAGCCGTTTGACAATTTAGGGGAAATGATGGAGACTCCTTTAATCCCTTGTTATTTGTTACGTATTTGGAAAAATTATATAACCCTTCCCTGTCACCAATACAAGCATTGCAAAACCAGTTAAAAGGTAGTAACAGAGATTTCAATCAAGATAAAAGTGCATGTTTGCACGTCTTACTTCATATCCACAGCTTTCTGTCCTTGACTAAGACATGACTTAAAACAATAGCGTAGTCTTTCTATTTCTAAACTCGATGTTATATTTCACGTTTTAGTTCCTTGATGATGTGTCGGATGATTCTGATGAGCAGTCTGTCCTGGTAAGCTTATTGGCATCGTCTTAATATCGTTTTATTAAAAGAAAAAAAGTGCCTTTTAACCCTGCCAGATCTTCCCAACTAATACAAATTTGTAAAGGAATATCCCAATTCACCAAAGTTCGAATAGTTATAGCAACATACTGTATCAGATTGCAGCAGGGTCGGTGCTCTGGCAAGGTAAGTATTTATTTGATTTAATACCATTTTTTTTCAGGATGAAAGATCGGAGAAAAGACAGCAAGTTTTGCAGAAAGTGCTCTATAATTACCTAACAAACAGTGGACAGAGTGATCCTGCGTTATTGGTATGTTTTGTAATTATTATGTTAATACTAAAACAAAAAAGAAAGTTGTTTCACTGATTTTCGCTCAGTGAGACGTACATGTACTAAAAAGTAATAGGTACTAGCGGATCGTTATAAAAAATCCTTTACTCGTTTAAGTGTTTCCATTCTTTTTTTTAACGGTTTTATTACCTTTTGCAATAAAATCATTTTGACTGATTGACGCCATGTTCGTGTTTACCATCCTGAGAAATAAACTGTTATTTTAAAATTATTACAAAGATTTCTATCTTTTGTTTAGTTTTCACGGCAGTTTTTCCTGGCCCAATGGCTGCGAGATACACAAGTTGAAATGGAGAGATGTTTCAAGAACCCATTAGATAGTTCATTCGATTCACGTGGTGATGGGCTGGACGTTACTGCTGTGTCGGGAACTGAAGCAATGCTGAAACTTGACGAGCAGAAGAAATTCTTGCATGGCTTTCTGCAAGGCGACCGAAGCACTTGCAGTCTCAGGTAAACTATTTCTGCCTTCTGAAATCTATATCATTTTACCGTAAGTTATTGTTCAGGACGAATGAAAAAGAGTAGAAGATGAAGAGGGGCAGTTAATTCAACTTCACTTTGCAACAATTATGTGACGCACATACAAGAACTAAGGACAAGTTTCGAACAGAATAAATTGCCATGAGACACGAAGAAGCGTCTTTATTATATATATTGAGCGACATTGTTTCCCTGGCTCATAAGTCTCAAACTGTCTTGTGAAAACACCTCTGAAAGTGTTTTTTTGCAGATCATCTCAAGGTAGTATGGATTATGAAAAGGCTTACGTGATTGCAAAGCATTTGTCATCATCAAGATCATTCTCCAGGAGCTTCGATATTTATCTGAGCCAGGTATTGTTGTGTTTAATTTAACTCTCTTTATCAATTAATTGTATGAATTTCCTCAATTTAGATATTTTTTTTTAACTAACGATTTAACAGTTTCGACGATGTTACTATTTTGTATGCTTTTCAAATGTATTATTTTTTGTTTGATGTGCAAATGTTGTTTTGCTTTTTGCATATTTCTTCTCCACTGGTCTGTAACAGACCGTTATCAGAGTTAATCGGACTGAGCTCCATTCTGATCAGTAGAAACTCGAGCAACCTTGTAACGTGTTAGAAAACCGAGAATAAAAGACGAAAAACGAACCCAATGTGTTTCTCTTTTTTTTGAGCAGTTCGTTGCATGTACGTATCGACATTGCCTGTAGAAATATTCCCCGGAGTAAACGTTTAGACAACAGTCAATATTCACTATTGGAAATGTTTTAAGCTCGAAACACTCCAACGTTTGTGGAAATATTAAGTTTCTGAAACAAACCTGCTTTTTAAGAAATGCCCAGTGATATTTATGTACGCCACGACTGGCAGTGCATTGTGTTTTCAGTAAGATAAGTATAAAACTCGAGAGATACAATAGATAAATAAACTGTTTGTTCCAACCTTTCAGATTCTTAGAGTTCTCAACGAAAGTGCTGTGGCCATTAGAACCAAGGCAATGAAAGCTTTGTCTGCTGTGGTGTCTGCAGATCCTTCAATCCTTTCAAGAGTAAGTACAGTAAAGGGGCTATTGTCGCAAAGCTTCTTTATACAGGAATCAAGATTATTGCCAAGGCCACTGAAAACTACCGGAAAACATTTTTTTCATATTTTCGTGTAAAACAAAATTGGAACTTTTTGGTTTTCCTGCTCGCATTTTGCAGTAGTGGTTACAGTAAATGTTCAGCTACTTGCACAATACACTGTCTTTTTCGAGTTTGTATATGTGTAAAGTTGGTTAAGGTCAGGTCGAATAAGAAAACTCAATTCATCCAATACTAGTGCAAATAACAGTTCCCAGGCAAAAGAGCAATAATAATATTTGCGATATACTGATTTACCTATTTCTTTCCAGGAGGATATGCGTAATGCAGTGCATGCAAGATTTGTTGACATGTCGACAAGTGTGAGGGAAGCAGCAGTGGAGCTGATTGGTCGATTTGTGTTGAATAAACCGGAGCTTACGCATCAGTATTATGACATGCTGATTGAGAGAATTCTGGTAATTTTACTCCCATCGTTTTTGAGTATTAAAATTTGACTTTGACAGATCATTTCAAGTGCACATTACCACTAACTACCATGCATTGCAATACAAACTTTCTTATGACAGCTTCCTGTAAGGGATATTTTAGTGCCATGTTATAAACAAGAAACCATAAGGACTGGAAAACCCAACTAGCAGGAAGGCTGGCCAGAAGGCGATATACACCAGCGTGACCGGCGGGCAGAGGACTCGAACTCGGGACCTCCAGGTTACGAGTCAGATTTTATACCGCTCGGCCACGCTACCATCCTTGATTAAAATTTGAAACATTCATAATAAAATAAGTTATTTTCAATACAGGACACTGGCATAAGTGTGCGGAAGAGAGTGATCAAGATTTTGCGAGATATCTGCATCAACCAGCCTGATTTCCCTAAAGCAACGGAGATTTGCGTCAAGATTATCAGGAGAATCAATGATGAAGAGGGAATAAAGGTAATCATAGATTTATTCTTGCCGCTGTTCCTCATTGTTTTTATATATATATATTGTTTGTATGAGAGTGCCGATGAAGAAATTAAAGTAGAAAAAGATATACACGAATCAACTAGTTATCAAAAATATTCATCTAGACACATTGTAATCAATCAGGCGTACGCATGCTTCAGACGAAAATGATAGTTGGTCATTACTTAACTTGTGTGTTTCCTGATTTCTCTTGTTTGTAGGAACTCGTTACAAAGGTATTCCAGCAGATGTGGTTCACCCCAGTAAGAGATGCCGATGATGAGTCGAGGCTAAAGTCTGTTATTCAAATGACAGATGTGGTTAGTTTATTGGGTTTTTTTTCTGAGAACATTCAAGATAATTGCTCTGTGGATTAAGTGAGGGTTATCTTTTTAACTGAGATTATTTCTTATTATTTTTTGCCCTTCTCGTAACTTTTCTCTGTGTTCTTTTTTTTTTTTTGAAGAGCATTTTGATCTTTCATTTCACGGAGTTGTACTTAGTACCCAAAGTAGTAAGAGCAACTCTTAAATAATGTCAGTACATTTCGTGGAAGGTCATGGAGTTTTACACTGACTCCTGGAGAACTTCAGTTACACTGCAGCTGAGCAAATGTCTAGATCTCTGTTGGTGTGATTTGAGAATACTGCTGTAAAACTACCGGAAATACCTCTGGTAAGTGTTGGATTTTCAAAGTTATGAAAGTGTAGGAAACCTCATACACCCAACTACTAGAGTTTCAGCTGAAGGAACGCAAAATTTTCTTTATTCGATGATGATAATGCACCAACTGTCTAATCCTGTCATTTTAAAGATATTTGTGTCTGAAAAAGAGTTTTCTTTATTCTAAAGGTTGCAGCGTGTGGAGACGGTAACGATTGGTACGAGCATCTTTTGGAAAACGTAAGTTGTAGTGTATTCCATCTATATATAATGCATCAGTAAAATAAATTGCTGAAAACTTCTAGACTTGCCTTTGGTTAGCATACCAAAATGAGAAATCTTAACGTGCTTGTGCTGTGATCAAGAATAAGTTCATCTTTACTTAAGATCGATGAGAAATAATTGTAACTATTATTCGATGGTCAGCTAAACTAGCTTGCACTTTTACACATTTGGGAGAGTTTTATGCGAAAGTACAGGTAGCTATAACAGGTTGTGTTGGTTGGTAAAGTTATTTGTATTTTCGTTACTGTTGGTGTTGGGTAATGCTAAATATGTTACCTTCTCTTCCTTTAACAGTTACTAAAGAGTGACGAGGAATCGGTTGTGAAGTCCACTATGAAAGCCTGCAAGCAGGTTGTACGATGCCTGGTGGAAAATGTCTTGAGATGTGAAGAGAACGTTGTTGGTGAGAAAATAAAAAAAAACATTCTTTGGAAGTGCAAGCGTTTTCGCTTATCAATGTTTTTGTGATGCATCATCTAGTTTCTCCAGCATTTTTTGGCTTTGATATGTGTTGTGCATTTTCTTGAGTGACCCTTCTTTGTCAAGTAATTAAGTTATTGTTCATTTGTACATCCTCTACAATCACTAGTTAGAGACTTCAACCGGATCTGTGGACGTTTCAGAACAAAAAGATAACTTTAAACTGTTTTCTAATTATACATATTTTTATTTCAGCCGCCTCTGGAGGCAAAGGATCGTGTAGTCAGAGACTTGTAGCTTCCTTGTCTACACTTTACCTGATAAGCAGAATCCGCCCATCGTTACTGGTACAGCATGCAACCATACTTCAGCCTTACCTGAGCACGAAGTGCAATGTAAGTAGCTCCAGTGTTTGAGGATTACCTGAAATATACCTTTGAATCCAAACAAACTTCGTACTGTTTTGTACTACTGTATGTCGGGGACTTATAGCTTTACGTGTACCTCTGTTTCGTTACAGACACAGGGAGACTACCACATCCTTCACAATGTGGCACGGATCCTTGAACTTGTGGTTCCGCTCATGGAGCACCCCAGTGAAACGTTCCTGGCAAGCTTGGAGGAAGATTTGATGCGATTAAGTGTCAAGCATGGACAGACTGTAAGTTTTATGTACTTTCAACATTTTCTCATGTCCAGAGGCAGATTTAGCGGTTCTTACAACACAATTCAGTTTTCTCGTTGTTCTTCCTTGCATACAGCTACATCTTGTTTTGAAAAAGGTTGATCTGGGAAAAGCGCACTAGCCAGACCGCAGAGCATGACGGGAGCTGTAATTTCGCAAGTTGCTGAATGGTCATAATCTAATTTATCAAAATTACTTAGTTTCGTACTTTGCTGGTTTTGTTTGCATCTTCACGTACGGGACAATGGAAGGTTACAACGTAAAATGTAGGGCCCCTTAATTCCTTTCGTGCTTGGCATTGCCCTTTGCAGATGTCAACGTTTTATGAATCAGCTATAATAGAACGAACTATATATGTAATTTGAAGACCAATTCAGATATTATGTTTGCATGGACTTCCTTTATTATTTTAGTGGCTCACCGACAGTTGTTTTTGTTATTTCCCTTTCTCTTTAGGTTGTGATGAGTTGTCTGAGCTGTCTGGGCGCAGTTGTCAACAAAGTCACACACAACGTTAAGTTGGTTCGGGATTACTTCCAGAAGTATTACAGTGAGTTCTACACATTGCCTTTTACTTAGCTTCAAGTATTTTCGGTATTAGCTAACTGCAATATTATCTTTGACTCATATTTAAGATAAATACCTTTGAATGCTCTTACAAAATGCAATGCCTTTAGTAACCTTAAGATCTTACATTGTGTTTCTTTATTTTGTTTATTTTAATATTGATGTTGTTTTGACAAGAAAACGTTTGAAACCCGCTGAGTCAATGTATACATGTAGATACAGTGTTTTTCTTAAGGCCGGTACACCGGTACATTGTACCGACGTTCCCCTGTAGCTGTACCGCCTTTCCCCAGCAATGGCGTCTGGCAAGTTTTTTAAAGTTACCAGATGCACAAAATTGCATCATTTTCCAGGACTCAAAATTTCAAAAAATGTTCTGAGGGATGCCCCCAGACCCCTTTAGATGCTTGCACCTTCGGTGCTTGATGACTTCCAACTCATGTGTACCTGCTTTCCCACTTAGTGTACCCCATTTCCCAAGCCTTAAGAAAAACACTGAGATAACGCAAGTGAGAAACACGCATCTTTTGTCATATCAAGTTAAGTGAGCCCTTACCTCGAGTTGACTCTTTCGTCGCCATTGTTATCACAGATTTCTTGGCGAAGGCCAAAGCTGATTATTCCAAGAATCCCAAGAACCCTCAGCTGCAAAGCAGCAAACCTACACTTCTGCGATCGCTTTTCACCTTGGGGCTGCTGTGTAAACAGTTTGACTTCGATCCAGATGTCAAGCCACAAAACCAGGTTGGTACTTTCTTCCTGGCTTTGTGCGCATACAAACTATGCTGATTTTAGGTTATGACCAAAAACAAGTTCTCAAACTTATTTAGTGTTACTGTAGACCATAGCAAAGCAATCACCCCTTGAAGCTGCCTGTAGTTAATGTGAATCTTCCGCAAGGCAGAAAATTTGTTTTCCAGTTTGTCAGTTGTTTTAAACCAGGAACATTTACTGTTGTCTGAAATTTTAGTTTCTTTTGGCCTGTACATTTTTCTGACAACATCGATTTTCGTATCCCCCAAAACTGCAAAACTTTGTTTTCAAAATCTAGGCAAAAAAATCTCCACAAGAACGTTTAGCAATTTTAATTATTATTGTCACAAACTGGATACAGCTGTTTCAAAGCAGGTTGTCATGGGTCAATAGTTGATACTGGAACCGAAAGGAACTTTGGGTAGATTAATATTTGGTTGTTACTACATTATGCAAAGGCAATGCTAATAGCAATAAATTATGTGTTCTCCTTGAACCCTCAATGCTCTATTGGTTCCAGTATCGACTACTGACTATGACAACCTTTTTTGAAAAAGCTGTATGTATAAGCAGTTAGCAATTAGGGGTGTCCAATTCAGCGCCTTGATACTTGTTCAACTTAATACAAGATTAGAACGATAAGAAAAGATAACAAGAAACTAGCGATTTTGTTTAAAGCTAACCCTTTGCCCATTTACGTTCGAAAATTGACAAAGGATTAGCCCTGAACGCATGAGATGACCCTGGTTTTTCAACTGACATTAACTGATCTTTCTTGAAGCAGGCCTCCACAAAAGACAAAGTGTTTGCTGTGTACAGTTACTTCACTGGACTTGACGCCGAGGACATCTGTTCCAAAGCAATCAGTGGGTTAGGTATTGACCTTTGAACACAGTTCTGTGGCTTCATCATTACAGTATGTGCTATTCTAGAAAGGGTTTCAAAAGTAACTTAAGTTAGGCATACACAAGAGTAGGTTCGATGTAACCTTCACAACAGGATACACGTGTGATGTAATCACATGATTTGTAGTGTATGCTTTAACATTGGTCAATTGTACTTTAAAATACACTGTAAACACCATTTTTCTAATGCAAATTTTAGCTAGATCCATTCCCTCGTAGGGGCTAAAAATGATGTTTATATTGAATTAATGAGCCCAAATTTGACCGAGTAATGACTTTTAGCCCCTACAAGGGAATGGATCTAGCAAAAAATTGCATTAGAAAAATAGTGTGATGGATCAGGGAAAGTCTTTGATTCCAGTAGTTCAAGATTTAGAACAATAATCGGTCCTGGTCCTTGAATACTGCGTGATGGATAGTCATACATAAATGTATGTGCAGGTAGGAAAATTACAGTCGTGATATTTTTTGTCCAGAACCTTTTTACTTGCCACATGCCAGGTTTTTTGAGTATGCGATACCCCGAACTGCTGCTGAAAGATGAGGCCAAGGAGCTGTACCACAGAATCCTTTCACCAAGCAACAGGTCTTCTGCGTTGAAACTTCAGGTAAAGTAGTTCCTTTGCTTTGGTACGAAAGCTATTATGTGCCGGATACCTTGATAGTATTGGCCACCGATGGTAGTAACTTACTTCATCTAAATATAATGTTGAGATCATCCTCAAAATTAGTTTTGTTTTACCTATGATTTTTGTACTTATATAAATGGTTTGTATTCATCCTTGTGCAAGTATAGGTGTTTTTGTTGTGTTTCATTTCATTTAATGTCTTTCCTGTAAATCTGTTCTCCGACATTCCTCCAGGTGCTAAAAAACCTTCAAACTCATCTCATTGAGGAAGAAAAAAGATTAAAATTACTGGAACATCACGGTAAGTAATGTAGCATTTGTGTTTTGTTTCGCTTGGTTACTGTCTGATAGGTTACTGGATCTGCATGTTATATATATAGGTCAACGTTCTTGATAAGCCCTTGAACTTCAAAATAGGTTTCCCCTACAAAATCCTTGAATTGTATCAAAATGTCCCATTTTGTTCAACAGCTTTGCCTTTTCGTGATTATTTGATGTATTTGGCCTAAAATAGCTGGCATTAGTTTCTCTTTGCAAGATGGGTTTTTGAAAATTTTAGGTTTTTGGGTTAGAAGTCTGTTTGAACCTGTGACAGTGTCTTGCTGTAATGCTCAACTGAAATGCAACCGGTTTTTTGTCAACAGGGCATAAACAAACCGACAAGGAAAACCTAAAGGAGCTTGGTGACAGCCAGTCAGGGTACGTTAGGATATCTATTCGTACCTTTGCGTATTTTAATCCTTTCAGCTCACTCTTTCTTTACAAGTAATTCAGTAAGAAATTACTTGAAACCAAAACCTTTTGGAATCTTCAGCAATCGAACAAATGGCATAATCGCAGTAGTAGGGGCTTGATAGAAGCTAGGGACTTATTTTTATTTCAGATGTGCGAGACTGAGGAATTGCTCGGAGAGCTTAATACGGGCTGTGGGGCAGGTTGAATAAAGAGCATATGGTATTCTAAGAAAACGAAGAGATAAGAAGATAATTTTATAATGAGAACATTTCTTGTTATTTCCAAATGTGTTGTAGAATGACAAGTGCTGTAATGCAAGTTTATCTCAAGAACGTCCTGGAGATGTTTTTTCACGCCCAGTTCTCGCTGAGAAACTCAGCTCTGCACGTTGTTTGTTTGATCTTAAGACAAGGACTGGTGCACCCTGTTCAGGTTTGTTCATTATAGTCTACAGAAAACATATTTTCGCTTAACTGGGCTTCCTATTTCATGTAATTACAGTGTATTTCATGCGTTGTATCAGCAAAGAGTAACATACCAAGTACAAACTGAATTTAGGAGCCCTGTGTTTTACACTGGCCCCCGTTTTCTCACCTGAAGTAAACAAATCCAGATAAAACAAAACCAAGTAATTTTGATGACCTAGTTCAGTCATTACCAGTTTGGCAATTTGCCGGTAACAAAACGATAAGGGGCCTGGGTCCGAAACTACCGTCGCAAAGTTCTCTAATCATGTTTTGAGGTCGGGATATTGTTCTTTTCATTGTCAATTTTTTTCTGAAATAGCTGTGTATGTAAAACAACCAGACAGTGTAGAACCTAAAATTGTTAACAGAAAATTACTTCTCAATTACACCTGTACGATATTAACTCTAGTTATCTTTAGCAACGTATTTTAAATTCAAAGTCGTCGGATAACCACTAACCACTTGAGATGTAAGTCACATAATTGCATCTTACCTTAAGGCCCGTTCACACTAGCAACTTTGGTGCCATTTTAGTCGCAATTTCCACAGCACCTTTTCTCGCCTCCACTTTGTATCAAGTTTCGAGATTGTTCAAAACAGGGCTCGATTTAAGGAAAATTTCTTGTTGTACATGGGGCAACCAAGATTTATTTTATAGTCGTCCCTCAAAAGTTGAGGTCGTCCTAGATAAAAGTGACCCAAACAGCTGTAATAGCTAGTGTTTCAGCGTGTTTTATATTTTTTTTCCATCCAAAATTT
This sequence comes from Parazoanthus swiftii, assembly GCA_025403585.1. Taxonomy (NCBI): domain Eukaryota; kingdom Metazoa; phylum Cnidaria; class Anthozoa; order Zoantharia; family Parazoanthidae; genus Parazoanthus; species Parazoanthus swiftii. Next base: position 4,088 of record JAOBYE010242209.1, on the reverse strand, counting down.
TAACTGAAGGTAATGCCAAACCAAGTTAATTTGTAACATATATCAATCGGTTGGTTCCAATTGTCCAAAGGACGACTAAGCTACAGATGTACTACTCTTGAATGTCCCACGAGGGTTTCAGTCGTCTCTGACGACCGGGCAACCGTAAAAATCGAGCCCTGCAAAACATTGCAAGTTTCCTGATACTCAAAATTCACGGAAATTGCAGGTACTTTACAAGTACTTTTGGAAGTAACAGCGCGAGTGCAACAAATATTGCGATAGGAATCGCGAAAAAGATGCGCCAAAAATTGCTAGTGTGAGCAGGTCTTTAGTTACAAGTAGGTAAATGAAATATCCCATGCACTTCCCGAGTTATCCAGAAACCAACGGCTGAAAGTACATGTGTTCTATAATAAGTTTATTTTTCTGCCAATTCTAATTATTTGTAGAGAAAAGCTTGTTATAAACTAACGTCGTTTTGTAGCTGCTTTTGCTGAAACGGCGAAAGTCATCCTTTTACTTGATCAAGAGGTGTTGATACAGCTTTATTTGTTATTTTAGTGTGTTCCATACCTTATTGCAATCGGAACAGACTGTGAAAAGGTTGCCCGCGTAAAGTCTGACCAGCAGCTCACAGAAATTGACAGCAAGTACTCAGGATTTGTCCAGGTGCGCAGCTGTTCTTTTACTTCCTGTAATGTTGTTACCGTTTGAAATGTCCACTGGGGTTATTTAAAATTCGTACCGGGGTTTTTTTATTTAGTTTCCTATTAATGGTATTTTTTTCTTTGTCTGTTGTAACAAGTTTGCTAACTTTACATGTTTCGATGTTGTTAATAATGTTTTGTGGGGAGTCTGTATTCATCACTAGAAATTCCCTACTGGTTTGGAAAATTGACCAAAAGACTTAGCGAGGATCGGGAAATTGCCAAAACGTGTGTCCCGAGGGACACACCATAAACTGGTGTGCATAATCTCGTGTCCTTGGTTAATGTATTTGTTATTCTTTTCTGGTAGATGAAAGCACTTGCAGGCATCAAAATGTCATACCAGTTACAAAAGGTCATCCAACAGGTACTCTTTTTTTTCATTTTTTCAAAACTTCACTAAATCTTAAAATGATCAAACTATTGCTTGTTTTCCGTCAGTAGCGAGTTTACGAAATCAAGACGCGTTTATCGACCAAGACGCGAGAAAACAATTCGTATAATTAAGTTCGCTGTCACACAACGTAGCTACATAACACAATAGACTGTTCCTATGAATACGCTATGCCGACCACCAGTCCACTGTTGTTTTTAAAGATACGAAAGCCTAGAATTAAAGCGCACAAGCAGACGCAGATACAATGGCAAGGAAAATCGAGTATGAATTGAGGCGGCGCACACGCATGTCAAAGGAAATTTTTCCTTTTTGACGCAAGTTTCTAGTCTGAATCGAGTTGAAGAAATTGCAGACACAAATGCAAGCAAATACAGAGACATGTGTGCGAGCCGTAAATAATGTTGCACTAGATTCTGCATCTGCGCTTGCTTCTCCAGTGTGAGTAAACCTTTTAATAGTTAGCTTTGTGTTATGCGGCAGTTGTTTCTCCTAAAGGCACTAATGGGCAATGTCTTTGTGTGATTGATAGGATAAAGAGGCGCCAATCAGAGGATATCGGGAAGAGAATCACCAAAGTCTTTTGGGTCACTTGTATCTGGTTGTTCGATCAAGTCGCCAACCCCGTCGGTCGCTGCTACAAGCCATTCTCAGGTTGTTTGATGCCAAGGTTGGTACCTCTAGTCTATGACATGATGAAACTCTGCTCACCTTGTTTTGCGAGGCAAGATCACAGTTGTGTAAAGACACTCAGCCCGAAACGCAATAATAATTGTTGGTCATCTTTGCTTGCTGGTCTGTAAATCAGTTGTTTTATGTCTACAAACTGTTCTATCTTGAAAAAGACTTAAACAATCTTTTTTTTAAAATCTTCTTAAATTTACATTATGTATCTCTACAACAGAAACCTGATCCAGGCATGTTGCTGTATGTGGCAGACAACCTGGCTCACTTCCCTTACAGCATCCAGGAAGAACCACTGTTCGTAATTCATCATATTGACATGATGTTGTCGGTCACTGGCAGTCACCTCATGCAGTCATTTAGAGAGGTTCGTTAAATTTATGTCAGAACTCGTTTGGCAATATCAGTTTTCAAATGAGCAAACCATTTACTTAGTATAGCTTATGTTTAGAGATTGATGTTAGTTTCAGTATTAGTGACTCATTAAACGGTTCAAAAACGTTTGCCTCAATTTTTGATCAAAATGTTTTTGCAGGCGTCGAAATATGATTTCTTTATGACCTACCTCCATACTTATATTGCATTTTGTGAAGACATAAGCCACTTGAGGCTCAACATACTGAGTTCTCAAAAACTATTTCTATATCTGAGAAACGTTTGAATAAATCAGTAGTGTTAACAAGCTGTTGCACGACAATTTTTTTTCACTTTCAACAAAAACAGAAAGCTTTCAGTGTATACTGATACACTACAGTATGTTTATACTACCCAGGCTATGTTACCACCTCCCAGACCGGAAACAGAAGGAGAAAGCACTGAACAAGTTTTCGTGGAAGAAGATGAAAGTTTCGCTGGCATTTTAGGTATATGATAACATGGTTGCGTAGTGTACAGAAAGAAGTGGGTCACCTTAAAAAGAAAAACGATGTAGCTACAAACTTATAGTTGATGATAGCAGCTATGAGCGAACCTCATCATTAAAGGATAAGTTATTTATTAACAGAACAGAGCCTCGAATCCAGTTTTAAAGCTTGATAATCATGTTTGTTTAAAGGGTTCTCTGTCGAATAAAATGTTATGTGAATCGCTATATAGCTAAAAGAGGCTGCCGCAATGCTCGCTTGGCGACACTAAAGTAAAGCGGGAAGTCGCCAAGTTTTCCCTTTGGTTTAAACTTGCCAGCGGGATGTCCCCATTCTTTTAGAGTTTACGCTGTGTGACACTATGTACAACGTCTCAAGTATCAGGGTTCCGTGTACTGACTGAAACAAGTTCAGTCTTGTTGTTTTGCTGCCTATGGCCCTTTGTTTGATGTTTGATGCCTGTGTGTCAAATCAGATCATATGCAATATAGTTTTCAGTCCCGGGCCCAGAGAACATCCAAGTTTACTTGTGTACTACTTATTTTTTTAAAAAAGGTGTCTTGAGTTCACTTTTGCTGTTTTGTGTTTCGCTTCCACAGCTCGGATACCATCAGATTCATCTGCCTTTGAACAGTGTTGCTCCACGTCTCAAACCTGTATGTTGCTTCTGCTCCTTAAACGACACTTGAAGGAAATGTATGGATTTTCCGACAGGTACAGATTCCCTCTATATGTCACCTAAGCATTTATGTACGTTTGGCCAGACCATCAAGAACGATTTCAACGCAATGTCAGTGCTTTATTGGCCAGTTGAAAGTATTGACGAGGCTCAACTTGCACAGCCGTAATCCTAATCCCAATAAAACAAATCGTAAAGTAATTAGAGTATCCAGAAGCTGTGTATGAAGATCCTTCTCATCCATCTGTTCACAATCTTTAAACTATTTGTTTCGAAGGATTGAAAAAATTGGTTTTTATTTGTACCTCTTTTTATTTAAATGTATCCGTTATAGAGTTAGCGTATGTTTACGACTTTTTCAAAAATTGTTATGATCACCCGACAAGATTAGCTCGAGTGTTTTTCCTTTGCAACTTTGTTACTCTAGTAACACATATTCGTTTCTTATTTTTTTTTTGGTCAGTGCTTTTAACGGGTTGGTTATAATGTTGTTGCTGCTGCTAACATCTTTGCTATATGATAGTTGGCTATGATGGGTATAATCTTGTACTTTAAGACCTGTAAAGTAATACTTTAAGCTGAATACCTTTCTGTGTACATTATAGTAGGACGTCTTGAAAGGTAGTTTTTCATTCTAATTAAGGTGACTGAACACAGTTTCTCCAGGTAGTCAGCGGTGTTGCTTAACACGGCGCGGATTTAAAAAACCAGGTTAAAAACTCGTCACAGGCGATTTGCTCAACAACATGGCGGCGAAAATAAATTTTCTTGCTCTCGTC
>JAOBYE010242098.1:0-16611 GCA_025403585.1 Parazoanthus swiftii | reverse complement strand
AAGTATTCGAAAATGTTTGTTCAGAAAGAAATTTGGAGATTTTTTTAAAAAGTGAAGAATCTTCGGAAAGTCCTCGGAAATGACTGGGACTTTTGAAAAAATTTACTTTTTGTAGCTGCTGGTGTTTCAGGAAGAAGTAATAATAAATTTGCGTGCACTCGTGAAACTTCACTCGTTTTCAGCCCTAGCTATGCAAACTTCCCAACCTAATTTCAGATCCGGTGTTAAAATTTGCTCATACTTATAGTTTTAGAGCCGCGCATCACATAATATACGTCATATGGCATACTCCACAGATTGGTCTGAGTTTCAGATCAAAATGTCAAGATCTGTATCCAGTTTTAGACAAAAACGACTGAAAAACCATTTCCTTTTGCGCTGACTGTAACCTCACTGATGTATAGGAGTATCCCTCTTAAATTGAATGCGGGAAGAAAGGAAGCATTAAGTTTTGTATCTATTACCAGGGAGCTGATCATTTTCATCTCTCCTTTAATCGATTTTAACGGAAACCGAAAGTGAAACCGGTTTGCTTTAGTTTAAAGGAAAAAAAAACTTCCTCTGCCCAGACACACTGAAAGTAACAGGTGTTTCTCTACTGCAGTACTGCCGGAATTGTAAGCTCACTGCCATATTAAAAGTGGACAAAGACCCATTTCTTCATTTAACTATGGAGCCAGAATCTAATTAAGGTAAAAGTATAGCAAAATAGAACTAATAAGATAATTTAATAATGATAAATGATAAGTTAACTTAATAACATGACATAATACTATAAAATAGTCAAGAATTACATTGTCGTGTGCGCTAATATAAATCTAATATCAGCAGCACTTTATATTACTAACTCAAATTAATTAGATTGAACTACTTAGATACTGAACAATCTTTATTTGGCACGTATAAACTTGGATTGATTTGCAATACTTCAAAAATAGTAAAATAGATACAATGTAACAACCACAGGAGATTGGGCGAGAAAAATGGTCATTAGAAATAAGTATTACTATTAAGATCGTCCATGACAATGTAGTCTAAACTAAAGTATTTAGAACGCGAACTTACTACGTTACTCGTTAGAAAAATGGTATTTCGCTCCCTTTATTAAACATTTCTGCAAGCCGTTGACGATATCTTCTAAATTTGACTGTTTTTTCCCGTATAGGATCAGTTGCAGGAAATGCTACAATTTCAGTTTCTTTTCAACAAAACTGTACACTAAAACTATATTCTAAACCTTTGATTTATTCAGTTAAAGCTGCTCCCGCTTAACGTTATCGCTAAGCTAAGTTTAGAGAGTTTTTATTTCAAAATAGTAAAAACTAGCTGTGCGCGATTGATAACTTCGCAATAGTTATCCATCAGTTATCGCGGACATTCAGCCAAGTTAGAGCATAGCCCCCTATCAGGTACGGTTCAGTACGTCCAGGTTTTAACAGTATAACAATTTATTTGCCAACATTTAAATATTGATTTTCCATTTACATATTACACGTATTTTTTTTAAAAAAGTATTGGCGAGGATAGCTGATATAAGAGCCACGGAGCTTATTTCCAAAATCAAATCTCCTCAGTCAGTCAAATTCACCCTAGTTATACAGATTGCATGATGACATTTATGACATTTGGTTTTTGTGGATTTGAGCGACTCAATCAATAATCATGTCGCCGTACCTGTTTTCAGATCAAAATGCAAACACTTTGCAATTTCCCGTCCTAGTTTCAGACCTGAAGTAAAAACGTTTTCGTTTAGTGTCAGGCCAGCCTCCTAACGCAGAACGTTTCGTTCGAAAACGATGCCCGATAAATTTAAGTAAAGACTGATATTTGCGAACGCAAAACGAGAATTAGCTTTGACAGAGATCTTGAAGAAACTAGCCTGATCCTTTTGGCAGTGTCTTTGTACACACAAAGAGAAAAAACGGCAAAGATGTTGAGACCCATGTTCCACACAAGCTTTTCTTCGGCACTTATGAGTATTGTTCGTTTGAGTTCGTCCACGACACGTATGCTAATGCTCGCAGGTTCGTGAGCAGTTCGTTCAACTTGAATAATATTTCTCATTTTACTTCGTAAACAGTATAATTTACCAGTACGTTTTATTCATACAATGATACATGCCATTCAACTTTGAAGATACTAAACTTACCCCAGTAAAAAATCATTTGCGCGAGTATTCAAAGTTAAAACTGTTATTTAAGCTCCCGCTTTGCCCGCCTGGCTTTTACTAGTTTCTATGTGGACGGATTTATTAAAGAGAAATGGAAATGAGCTTTGTGGCAATATTTGCTTGCAGCTAGACTGAATTTTTATCAGTGCAAACAAAACTGGCACAGCGTGTCTCACCTGCTGTTGCTTACGTAACTATTCAACTGACGTCATGCATACTGCGTTTGAACAGTCACGAATGTCACTGCACAAAACCGGGAAACGACATCGTGAGCATCTCAATTTCTCGAGCGTCTGGGGGAGGGAGAGATTGCTTCAGTGATAATCGGATTTCCCGTACGAATCTCATACCTTCACCCAAACTGACGTCAATCATTAACTCGAGGGGAGAGGTGTACAATACAATTTTGGCGCATGGGGGAGGGTGAGGCGCACTTTGTGCCATTTTAAGAGCAAATTATCAGCGAAGTACCGTCTGCACCCAATTTCACACCTGACCAGCACTAAAATTGATGCCACTTTCAAGGTTTCATATTTTTGCATACTGTTCATACGACACATCCCTACTGTTTAGGCCTTCAACGATACCGAACTTCATACTAGGCCAAAATGACAAGTGTTCGGGAAGTCTTAGCCGATTTAACGGTCACCGTCAAACGGAAGACGCGCTTTCGTAATCTATACTCATTAGAATAAGATCCACTTCCGTTAGCTAGAAAAGGAAAAAATCAGAGCGCCTAAATCACGTGATCTTACCTTGACGCTTGCAGGATGTCAACAAATCGAATACATACGTCAATCTCACGAATAAGTTAACTCAATAACAGTCTTGTCCTACGATCTCTGCACCGCATCACGGCATTGAAGAATGATATCGTGCCTAAATAAAATTTTTCGTTTGACTAAAAAGCCCAAAAGTACAATTTTCATCAGAAACTTTTCTTTTTTTCCCTTTTATAGAAAAGACAGAAATTGTTCTTAGTTTCATTTCCATTCCTTCCATTTACCGTCATAGATACAGATTCTTTATTATAGCCTCTCCATTGCAGAGAAATTTTAAAACAGAAGGATCAAACTACCAAAATTTCTCAAGCCTTTTTTCTCTAATTGTGTACCGGTAACCGAATTGTTCTGTTCCCCGACAAAAGTGCAAAATCGGGCTTTCAACGCGAAATGGACTGATCTGTAGCGTATAAGGCAATCGCAGTTTTGGTCACGTTTATCTGACCCCGCCGTTTTTTGAGTAACGTCATTGAAGCGAAGTAGAGAACTTCCGTTCCTTTCAACAGCAAGAACAAGTGATGCGGGAAGTCCGACAGATAACACGGAAGAAGATGTGGTCTGGCTTTACAATGGATTTTATGAGTTTGAAAGCTGTTCTCAGAAAGAATAAGTCCAGAGCGCCTAATTCGCGTGAATATTTACGCAGTCCTACCTTGACATGTCAAGATGTCAACAAGTCGAAAACGTACGTCAATCTCATGAATAAGTAAACGGTTATGCATCTGCTACGATCTCTGCCACCACATCACGGCACTGAAGAATGATCACGTGACTAAATTAAATGCGGTATGGGTACACTATATAACTGAGTGATTTGGTCGATCTACCAGTTAGAAAATTGGCTTTGGTGTGCGAAGGTCGACTGCCGAGAGAAATAATCAATATCAATACGTTTTATTTTATCGAAGACTTAGACCCACAAGCTTCCTCTACAAACATGGTTCTGCCACAGGGGAACCCACATTTCAAACCACTTTCACCGTGTTTGAAGCGTAGAAACAACGACAATGCAAACAAAGACAGAAAATCAGTTCGCTGGTCGGGAAGCCTAGAAGAAATTCATATCATCCCTCCACGGGAGAACCGGGACTCAGTAAAGCGAAAGGTAAATTTGAGAAAGGATGAAGACATGGTCATGGTCGATGAACTGCTTTCGGAACTCCTAGCTCCTATCGCGGCCCCAGAGGATGTTTCCCTCGAAACTACGGACTTAAACGATTCGTTCCCCAACTCTGACAAAGATGAAGCACAGGAATTACAGGATTTTGAAGAGATTGAGATCGAACTGGAGAAGTTAAATATAAACACAGATCAAGCTAAACGTTCTTGCGGAATAAGCAAAGAGTTGGACGATATGGAAAACAACTTGTTGAGGATTCTAAGAGATTGCGAAACAGAACTCAACAACATGGATCTTGCTGTTACAGAAAACGAACAGCATGATGAAAAGTGCAAACAAGAAAAGCTTGAAACCAAGAAGACAGCTTTACCATCCAAAGCTGAAATTGCAAGACTTAAAATACTGGAAAAAATTCTTTTTGACACCTCATAAACCAGAAGTAACAAAAAGTCGTCCCAAAACAGTGACTCTGAATCAGTGGACAGTGAAACAACAGAAGATCTCAACACAATCAAAACATAGATTTCACTGAGTTGTTCTAGTCAACGAGAAAAACACGCAAAGACAAAAATCTGGTTGATAAATAGCCATTCTAATTTCAAGAGCCATGCCACACAATTGTTGTTTTTAAGTAAATGCCCATTCGAGTATGGAACTTGTTTCCAAGCGAAGCAGCTCCAGCCAGCAATCCAGCTGCATTCAAAGCAGCCGCCTTGCCTTCTGTAAGAGCGATGCAATATTATTTATTTATTTATTTATTTTATTTTATTTTATTTTATTTTATTTTATTTTATTTTTACTGTATTTTTAATCTATTAGTTGTTAGCTTGAATCTATTCTTCACTTGATTATTCAATTACTGTAGTTCTTCTTTCTTTAAATGTTTATTTTCTCATAGTAACAGCGTTAACTATTTAAGGAGCAAACGTTCCAAAGTACCAAGTGAATGTAGAACTTCTCAGGGTAGGGAGCAAGAGAGGAGAGGGGGTGTGGGGCGTGGCCAGCACTGTTGTAGTCAGTTGATATTAGTCAATCAATCAACCAATCATTTATTATGAATAACCATCAAGGAGATTACAAAACTAGCTAAAAGAATGTTATTTAAAACAGTAGCATATTCATATGGTACATGCACATAAATATGCTTTTGGTATTTCAGTGCTGCTAAATTACAGAAATGACTTCCAGGATGGAAGGCAGTTCAAAAGAAACCTAGGGCTTATATTTTGAACTACCTTAATGAGCTAAATTATTGTTAGAGAACCAGGAGGTAACATATGCAAACCAATTTGATTGCTTCAGACATTGATAAGAAAATATAAATATATATAAGACAACAATAAGTAAATATAAATAAGAAATAAATATCTAATTACAATATTATTTTTATTTTTAAGATATTATTGTAGTATTTTAAGAACTATACTAGTTACAACTGCAGTAACAAAATTTCCAGAATTTAAATAATGATACTTCGTTTCATTTTTTACTAGTGTATAACAAAATGTTTTGACCTCTAGACAAAGCGCATGGCAAGCATAAAAAACGATTCTTTCGCTAACTTTAAGGTGCTCTTTGGATCCAACTTGAGATATCAGAATTTGGACAAATTTTGACGTCGCACGTATTGATATTTATCACTAATTCTCTAACCCTTAGACTCGATATGCATTTTGAGACATTTTACCCCTAAGACTTTAGTATTACAGACCAGTTTATAGTTAATGGTCAGTCAGTCTTACTGTATGCTGCAAATGAAACCAAAATTTAATAAATCACAGACAACAGATACAACACGTACAGTCGAGGATATACTCCTGAGTCATTATTGTACGGTGCAAATCGTGAAATCCTTACCCGTTATCAAAACAAACTATGGTAATTATGCGAATTTCTCACTAACTATTTTCAGGCCTAATGCTAAATATATAATATTGACCCATTTTCAGGTCAACGTGTGCTAACCTTTGTACATTAAAACATCAGCTCTCCCCATTCTACCAAGTGCTGCTCGGCCACTCAACTTCACATCGAGGCCGAGCAGCGAGCTCCACTACTCCTTGACAAAGGGCTCTGGATGGAGCCTGAAAGCTTGGACTTTCTAGTTTTAATAGTTGGAGGATAAAACGAATAACATTTTTCATCATTCTATGTCCCAACTAAAGAATCTCCACTTTATTACATTAAAACAGTCTCGTCCAAACACGATACCCATGCAACTTCAGGTCAAAGCCGCTCGAAAACGATATACACTACAGCTATTTCGAAAAATGTTGACGTCAGCAAAGCGTAAGACCACGCAAAAAAAAACTCAGCTAAAATTACTTTGAAAAATTAAACCAGTATACCAACTTAGCACCTGGAGTTAAGGCTTAAGCCCTGGCAACAAGACTCAAGTAAAAACAATAAGCTTTTGTGTTTTATTTTATTTCATCTTAAAACATTGTTGTGGTTCCAAGACTTTCAAGCCTCAAATTATTCTTAAAATTTTGTAAAAGTTTTTGGCGATCCGAGTCTTGTTGATATTATAAAGATTTTTGGTTTCTCATTTAATAGCTCCGGCATTTCAAAATAAACTGCCGCATTTCATTAACACGTTTTAGATATTTTTAGTTACTTCAGAGTTCAGTTGTCCACTTTTTGCTCAAAAATCTTACAGGTATCTGCATGACTTTGATTAGTTTGTACTATTTCAGATATCCTAACACCAAACTTTAATTTACTATGAACACATTGTAATCTCCTAACACAGTAAATAGTGGTGTAAAAATAAATAAAGCGTATTACAACTTTCTAAAACCAGCCACAAAATATGATTGACTGATTCAAATCGAAATCACCAACACGGATTTTCACATTGTGGTCAGTTTGGCAAGGTAACAATTGATGGAACATCAACGATTTTGTGAAAATAATTTACTCCGTCGATTAGAGAATTTTAAAAGCTTTCCAGTTATGTATAGTTTATGGGTATCCGACACATTTTAACTATGAACTGATGAAGAAAAACACCGCTCTAGGTGTAACAATGTAATTTCTCACGCTCAATAAACTGTTCCAATTTTCTTTAGAAAGATATGTAACAATGTTGTAGTGGTTAACAATCAACAGAACCCAATATCACCCCTCCCCCCTCACTCCTCCCCCTGTTTATAAAAAATACCCGCATTTGCAACATTTACCTTTTCAAGAATCTCTAATGAGAAATCAGGAATTTTGTTTATTTGGCCTAAAAATGCTGAACAAGTTCCGTTCTTCCATCGTTACTTCATCTCACATAACCAGCGAATATTTTTAATGTCATCAGACGCTACTAAAAAGACAGTTAGTACATATTTATAGCATCCGCTGCAGCGGGAAATATATTAGTTATTACCATCACGATGCCTGTGCACCATATTTGCACTAAAGTAATCTCATAATATAATACTGCATGTGGCCGGGAGCCAAGTCATCAAGCTTCAAACACGAATTTAACTGGCTAAAACACTTCATGACTGAACCATAAAACAACTGTGATAAGAGTGTTTCAATTTCGCAAACTCCAACTTTTTATCTCGCGCGGGAAAGCTTTCTGAACAATTTTGGAAACACAAAATTAAGTTGATCATACTTAGTGAAAACAAACCCCGACCAAGAGCATCATGGACTTTTCCAAACATTGACTCGAATGCCATGAGAGGGAGTATAGTATTAGTTGTTTAGAGCTAAGAGTAATGGCCGGTGTTTAGAGTAAGTGGTTGTAAAAGCTCAGAAAAGACAGAATAAATCTTTAAGAATGGCGGTAAAAAAAGAAAAAGTAGTGTATGGCAAATATTTAGGCGGGTAAAATTTTAAACATGCTTGGATTGCTAACTATCCACTGTTTCATTGCTTCAGTCTCAGCCACTTAAATAGTTTAGACAAGGATTTTATTTTCCCAGGGCGTGTCAGTTCCGCTTCTTTGAAAGTCAAGGACTGATGTGAGAAGCAAAGGAAGTCGAAAGTGTTGTTTTTCCTACCTCCTGTTATAAATAGGATTTTCGTTTAAAAATTGTTTTGTTTGACAACAAACAAAACCGCTTAAGATAAAAAAGATACAATATTGAAACTGTTGCATCGAGATATTGTTCGCGTTCATTATTTCTGAAACCTGACGTCACGAGTCAGACGTCACACACGCGAGTGTTACCTTAAATGGCACGACTTCGTTGCAGTAAAGTCTGATATGTGAGTCACAAACAGCATATAGGAAATAGAATGACTGAAACATCTTGAACTGCGTTATTTTTATGGCTATGATGTAATAAAAGGGTATATATCCACACGAAATCGGAACATTTGTCAGATTGACAACACTGTTTCTGTGAAAGGGTGAAGATATAGTGACCGTAAGTGGAAGAACTCGACGTGAATCAATGGAATTTTTGCTGGATAGAAACGCTTCATCTTTCGAAGGCTCGCCGCGCAGTCCGATTCTAATGAGGAAATCTCACAGCAATCCCAGATTACACAAAAAGAATGTTCACTGGTCCGATAGTTTAGAGAATATTTGCTATATCCCTTCAAGAACAAGTGACGCTTATTGTGCGAACGAAGATCTCAAATCATATTTCTCTCTTACAAGAGCAACCGAAAGTATGGACAGAGAAAAATTAAGGAGGGAATTTGATTTGTTCTTGGTTGATGAGTTACTGGCAGATCTTGTTTGAGCTTGCTGGATGGGACAAAGTCTCTGGTGTCTTGTTGGACATGATCTAGCGCCGATACACAATGTTTTCGGAAGCAAGGCCAAGAGTTGCAATGCTCCTCTTCCTTCGAACGTTTTTCTCAAGTTACGGACGTGAAAAGCAAAAACATGTCTGAGTGACAACCGAAATGACAACAGTGTAGCGGAAAAGAAACCAATTCTCAAAAAAGCATGAAAAGATTGACGAGACCAGAATTTCAGAACATTTCTGATTCAGTTGATGTCGTAAACTGTGAATTCTTGTACGATACAGTTATGTAAAATTTACTATATTGTCAAAAGCAACTCTGCGATAGCTTATTGCTTTATCTGGACTATCTGTGAACGGAGAAGTTAGGAAAAAACGATGAAGTCGTAAGATGCTAAAGAATACTGTATAGCAGCGAATACCATTCACCTCGCACTGAGCTTACGTTTGTGAGCCGGGAGAAATGCAAAATTTTATACTGCAGAAAAAGGAGATATTTAACTATTTATTATTTTATATCTTCTATATTGTCACAGAATACTATGTCTCACGCATGCGTACAAGAAAACTCAAACGTCTCCATATTGTAAACACAATACATTAAACATAAGTTGTACTCAGAAAACAAAAACTATTCTTACACGAATAAATACTTCCCAACATCAACAGGGCAAGTGTGTCTTTTTCGCTTTTAATAACCCGTATCTAATGCAATAACAGCCAAAATTCGCCTGCGTTCAAGAACTATCGGGTTTTGATATGTACATGTACACATAAGTTATACGCAGCCGATTTACAGTTCAGTCTGTCAAGGGACAATTTGGTTTTATAAAAGTCTAAAAGGGCGTTTTGTTCTTCACAAACTGTTTCTATTGCTTGTGCCAAATCGGTCTGATCTTTATCAGCTTGCATTTTCGGTCAACCTCGGTTGTTAATCACCTCGAGAGGAACTCCTTCTTTCGTACAAGATTGTACCGTTCAAACTTTTTCTTTGGCTTACTCGGTTGTATAAAACCAGGAAAACAAAGATACGCGACTTAGCAACAATATTTTGTTCCGTGTTAGTATTATAGTGTTCTATTTTTAAAAACACCCGGATGAGGGGTCCAGCAACCTTTGCGCGCAACGTGAGTTTCAGGTATAAGTAACGGATACAGTTGAACCCCGATATAACGAAGTACCAAGAAACCGGGCAATACACTTCGTTATATCAGGGGGTTTGTTGTAAAGATAATGAAACAACTGAAAAAGTAACCAAAACTTCGTTGTATCGAGGCTGCAACAAAAGTCAAGGATAGACACGCACGTCTAACACACACCAGCAGACGACTCACTGTGCAAAAGGGCGCGAATCCACTTTCTGTGGGTTGTTAGCTTTAAAAGCGTTGTAAAGGCCACCAGGATTGTCGCTTTGACGTGAAAAAGGATGAAAATGTCGACGTTTTATAGAAAATAGGGGAGAAAGGCCAAGTCAGGCCGTGCTTTTCGAGTTGTAAACGAACGCGGACATTTAGGTCACTTTCAACGCGAACTGGTCGTTTTCTTGTGGTCTGTCAGTGGCATTGGTAAGTGAAGAAGTAGGTGCCACCGGCGAAATATACTGCGAGTACAGGGTATACAAGATGCCTGAAATAGTCAACAATTATAATGGCTTTGTTCTCTTCCGTTCTGTTTTATCATTGCCACGGGCAGTTCGTTTCTGTTATTGAACAATCAGTATAAAAAAGGGTGAATTCAAAGAAACTTGTTTTCGATGGGCTTGTTTTGTATGTATAGGTTCACCAGAGCTGGGGTGCAGTAACGAAACATAAACCTTATTCAAGCTCAGTTAAACACAATCTAGTTGAGTTTGAGTTTGATTGGGTTCGATTTGTTCGATTAAGTTCGATTAAGTTCGATTGGTTCGGGAATCGAACTCGGACAACGTTCGGTGTTCGATTGTCGAACTCAATTGCCGGACTCTCAACCCATGGACTGAGTTCGATTTTCCAAGTTTTCTATCCACTATGCCGGGCAACTTTGCAGCCAGGTAAGACCCCGCAGTCTCTATCATGACCAGGAATGGGGCTGAAGAGAAAGTATTTTACCTCTTCAAAATTATTTAGCCCAACTTGTTCTAGACAATTTTCCGGTTAACTTCGTATTACCTCCAACCCAAACTGGTCAATGCTTTTTGTCACCAATCCGGCTATTTTCCCTTCAGTTCCAACCGCCTAGTTACAAACTGGCCCGCCGGTCTTGGCTGACAACTGCCATACAGATCAAAATAGTGCAAGTACGAACAACAGTTGTTTTCTTGTTTTTTATTTCACAGTTCGCTCATGAAAGTAAAAGTGCCTTTTATGATCGGTCCGGAAAAGGCGCAGTTTTGCTCTGGAGCCATCGGCCTCAGTTAAAATTAGAAAGACGCAAAACCTGATTAGCGCCAATCCCACTATTCTATTGACTTGTTGATAACCGCAATCATTTCAGCTTTCACACCCTCGTGGGTAAATTTAGACTGAATGAGTCGTTTTACTGTGTTCCAATGAAAAAAGCCTTCACGTTTTACCGCCCTTCCCACAAGCGGTCCGCTGGGCGGAAGGCTGGAATATTGCCCTTTGGGCTGAACTTGGGTTCTGAATATTTCTCATAATCATAGTGTGCTTGCACGCACTGATCTTTCTACTAACTGCTTGTTTTTTTTTCTTCTTTATAAACTAGAAACTAGAAACAAGAGAAGTTAAATTGATCTGCATGGATATATTTTGTGTACCAAAAGCGGAAATTGATAAGCTAAGATCCCGTCAAACTGCTCGTCTAGCCGCCGGGTCCGAGTCTTACATCTTCGTTGATATCGATGTGTTTTTCTTTAGTCTTATACTTCAGTTGCAACCATCATTACAGGCCCGTAGGTAGGGGGGGGGGTGCGCACCCCCCCGACGGACCCAAAAGGTCCTCATTTAGAGGCTTAATAAGACGACGAAGAAGCCCGAATAGGTTTATCGTAACAGTTGGTGCTACCGTAATTCGAAGCGACTAAAAACAAAACGGCCGTAAGTGTGTTTGTCCCATAAAATTGGCTTTTGAGAGTCCAAGTTTACAAAATTCGCATCCCCCAACACAAATCCTGCCTACGGGCCTGCATTATGTGTATTTGTTTATGAGAACTGCACTAGCCTCTTGTCCTGAAAACAGCACTGTCAAACCACTACTCAAGCAAACTTCCATCCTACCAGCCACCATAAAAACTGCCTGAATGTCCCCTTGTACCACTTTTTTTATGTACGTTTTTAATTGTTTAATTTCAATAGAAGGGTAGGTTATCAATTGGGACTATGTCCTGTTTCCTTATTCCTGTCACACTACATATTAATTTCTCTCTTTTTTGTTTATTTCAAATTGTTGTAATCTTAAGTAAATCTGTGACATACAACATAAACTAAACTAAACAATATACAAATGTGAAATCAGTTCAAACATCGAATTCAACGTCATCATTTACCGACCTCTGAACTAAAACTAGTATTTGAAAGGGACAAAGTCAGTAAAGGCCTTGGTCAGAACTCAACCTAGCTGGTTTGAATCGAAAATTTAGCGACTGTCGGCTGGCTTACCCGAAAACGAGCCACGCAACAAAAAGAATTCTGATATGTTTGTTCGTTACATCTACCGTTTAGTTTTAAAACGTGAACTACACTTTCCTAGTTGGAAACGGAAGAGATCTTTACGGTCAGTTCCCTTATGTTTGGCCCTATTTCAGCCGTGAATATCTTATGTTTGTGTATATTTATAACTGTCCCTATTTCAGTTGTGAATAACTAGGTCACCATTTGAACTTACATACATGTGACGAAAACCAGGGAAAACCCAACACATAAAAAAGTAAAAAATGCTCGACATAGACGCAACTGACATCTTCAATTACTGGGCATTCTTTTTCCACTTCCATTTTAAAATGGTGAAAGAGTTCCTCGATCTAGATTAAAAAATTCGTTGAAAAAATCAAATATGCGCCTTCAGGGAGTTATACTTCCGCCTAAAACAACCGACTATCAAATGTGGTTTACAATAATTCCTTCCTAAATGCATGTAATTTTGTAAAATATGTCACACAATGTAGCTCTGTGGTTTGAAAGGCGTTTTTGAAAGGCGTTTTTGCCGGCGTTTTACCTCTGATAAACTCGTAATTTGTCTTGCAACAAGCTGCTTTAAACTGAGAAAATCCCCAAATCAGTCTCAATTAGAAGAACAAAATCAGTTCGGGTGCGAAAAGGATTCTGGTAGTTATAGTAAACTGATTTTATAACAAGTCCTGCCAATAAACAGCCAGCTGACTTTAAGCAATACAGTTTACTGCTTGCCTGCCGTTAAAGCCATCACAGGAGAGGATTAAGTTTCGCCCATCTCTTCTCCTCTCCTTCTGCATGATAAAGTAGAACTTTCGATACTTGATAAAATTGAGGTGTATCGGCTTTTCATTCATTTAGTTTCAGCAAGAAATATCGGCCCCTTCACGTAGAGTGGTTTTGATGAGGCGTAAATACTTTAAAAAATATTCACCTATACCGGCTCCTGATTAAGCTGAAAAAGAAAGACACAAAACTGGCGTTGTTCACTCCACGCATTTTGCGCATTTTTCAAGCACTAGCACTGTTCCTTAAAGCAAAGGAAGGTACAACGCTTTCCATGCGTTTTCCACATACAATTTTATTTACGTGGCAATATGTTAGATTAATGCTGATTCTAAAAGTTTATATTATGTTTTGTGGCGTATTAACTACCTCTTCGAAAAGAACGGTTTTTTCCGCATTTACTAGAAATTATCCAATATTTTAACGTTCCTAACCTTGCTAGTTCTTAACATGTTGTTCCAAAAATGTTGTTTTGAGAAAAGGGCGTTTTAGTAGCTGTAGAGAGACTGATGGGGGAAGAGTAAGTGAGTGAGAGAGTGAGAGAAAGAGAAAGAAAAAGAAAAAGAGAAAGAGAAAGAGAAAGAGAGAGAGAGAGAGAGAGAGAGGGAGAGAGAGAAAGAGAGAGAGAGAGAGAGAGAGAGAGAGAGAGAGAGAGAGAGAGAGAGAGGGAGAAGGAGAGAGTGTGTGTGTGTGTGTGTGTGAGAGAGAGAGAGAGAGAGAGAGAGAGAGAGAGAGAGAGGGAGATAGGTGAGTTATTGAACTCAAACAAAATCCTAAATCAAAACTGCACTGACTCTTCAGCACGCTTAATGCAGCCCGATGAAGGTGTTTGTGCGATAAAGCTAAGCCTAAGGAGCTCTATGAATTTGGTTTCAAGGTCCTCTTTTGTTTTATCCTTTGCCGGAAAAGTCCGATGAATTCTTCTTTTTGTTTTCTTGTGTCGGCTATTTATTTAGTTTCAGCAAGAGATATTAGCCCCTTCACGCAAAGTGTAGAGTGGTTTTGATGGGGCGTTTTACCAATAGTTAGGAAATAGTAACAAATACTCACAAGTACTGGCTCGTGATTGAGCTAAGAGCAAATAAAAACATAAAACTGGAGTTGTTCAATCTTTTATTTTGAGATTTTCTCTTATTTTCCAGGCGAGCGCTGTTCGTTGAGGCAACTGTAGTAAGATAAAACGTATTCATGCGTTTTCCAACAAATTTCACAGAGGTGATAAGCCAAAAGGAAGCAGTGCTAATTCTTAAGGTTCCTACTATTTCCGCTGTGGCCCACTCGCTAACTATAAGACGTAACTCCTGTTCTGAACGAACAGTTTTCACTCATTCTGATGTTAAAATCTTTCCAATATCTAATGTTTCCTGACCAAGCACGTTCATATAACTTTGTTCTAAAACTGAAATAATGATTTGAGATAAGCAAATTTTTAAATGTCTCTGAACATCACATTCACAAGTTTACTAGACTCAAGAGTTTCAGCAAACATCGTGAATGCAAAGAATGCATACATACTTCACGTAAGACTATGTCCAAACCACAGCATTCTTTGGCAAGCAAAAGACTTTCGTTTGCGGTTACCTAAGAAGAATCGAGACTATTACAAGCTATTAAATATAAAGCGCAAGAACGATTGTGGAAACTTGACTGACTGCAGCTTATCATTTGTGTTAAGCCTATTTGATCAATTTGATTGCATTAGACATGTCCTTAATCTTATCGTCAGTAAAAACAGATACAAGTTTGCTACCGTGCTTGAAAACTCAAAGGAAGAAGAAAAACAAATGGAGACGAAAACGCAAGACGAACAAAAAACACGTGCACTGGTCAGAAAGCTTAGTTGAAGTGATTGAAACCCGCTGTGAGGACAGAGAACCAGAAGTTACCGCTATAGAAACACAGCAGGATGCTTTGGAGGATTTGCTTCTACAAGACCAGATTAACAGCACAAGCACCCCTCGGGAAATCTGTTGCGCCCATGATAGCGAGTCCAAAGAACAAAATGACAGCAGGAGTGAAACTTTATGTCCAGTCGACGGCTTTACAAACATGGAACATAAAACAGATACACTGGTAGAATCAATTTCCACAACATACTCAGATCTTGCTCTTGTATGTGGAAGTCTTTCCACATTCTCAGGAGAAAGGAAACGATATCTAAATCAAATGATGTTATGTTTTGATAACGTGAAGCAGAATTGTGACGTCACTTCCATACCGTACAGCTGAACAGTTCAAGTCACATAATCTTTAACTTGCATTTGATCTCTGGCAACACTCGAAACTCGTCAAGTTAGCAAATGTAAGGGTGCAGTTTTAAAGGCTGTTTATGTTGTTTTACTTGCGCGGCTGCAACGAGGGAAATCGAAAAAATTATCTCATGTCAACTTCATTGTGCACGTGCTAGTTTTGTGTAGTGTAGGGACGCAGGCCCGTAGGCAGGAATTTTGTTGGGGGGGTGGGGTGGTGCAAATTTCGTAAACTTGGACTCTAAAAAACCAAATTTATAGGACAAAGACACTTATGGCCTTTTTTTAGTCGTTTCGATTTGCAGTAGCACCAACTGTCACGATAAACCTATTCGGGCTTCTTCATCGTCTCACTTTAAAAACCTCCAAATGCGGGTCTTTTGGGGTCCGTGGGGGAGGGGGTGCGTACGCACCCCGCGCACCCCCCTGTCTGCGGGCCTGATTTGGAATGAGTGAAAAATTTAGTAACTGTGGGCTGGCGTACCCGAAAACGAACACCTACGGTTTAGCATGTCATAACAAATGTGAGCTACCTTTTCCTAGTTGTAGTGGAAACTGTAGAGACCTTTATGGTCAGTTCTCTTATGTTTGGCTCTATTTCAGCCGTGAATATCTTATGTTTGTGTATATTTATAACTGTCCCTATTTCAGCTGTGAATAACTAGGTCACCATTTGAACTCACATGTTACGAAAACCAGGGAAAACCAACACATAAAAACGTAAAAATTGCCCGATAGACACAACTGGACATTATTTTTCCACTCCCATTTCAAAATGGTCAAAGGTGGTTCAAAGTTCTTTGGTCTCAGATTTCCGGAATCTTACTTAAAAAATCGTCGAAAATTTTAAACATTCGTTGTCAGGCAGTTGACTTCCGTCTAAAATAATATCTGTCAAAATCGACTGGTTTGAAACGCGTTTTTTCCAGCGTTTTTACCTTTGATGAACTTAACAACTGGTCTTGTATCAAGTTGCTTTAAACTAGCTGAGAAAATCCAAAAAACATCAGTCTCAATAAAAAAAATTAAATCAAGGATTCTATTAGTTGTAGCAAACTGATTCCATATCTCCTACCAATAGACAGCCAGCTGACTTTAAGCAATACAGTTTACTGCTTGCTTGACGTTAAAGTCATCATAAGAGAGGATTAAGTTTCGCCTATCCCTCCTCCCCTCCTTCTCCCCCCACCCGGTACGTC
>JAOBYE010241987.1:0-10578 GCA_025403585.1 Parazoanthus swiftii | reverse complement strand
TGGTGGGGTGCACCTGCAGGCACCTGGTTTGGATGCATCTGGCCCATGTGTACTGGACCTTGGTGGGGCTGTTTTGGGTGTGGTCGGTGATGCCCGCCTGGAATGGGGTGCACTGACATGGGGCCAGAAATCATGTGATCACTGTGCAGTGTATCCACATCACTGCCACCATCTCCGCGACCTCTAATGACATGGCCCTGCTCATTGCCGCCATCTCCTCCTTCCCGGACCTTACTGATGTTAGTTGATCTATTCTTTGGACCTCGGTTCTCTTTGTAACCAATGCTGCGGTCATAGTCTTTGTCAATCTCAACAGCCCATGATACATTTCTAGGACTTCCTCGACCTCTGCGCCCTCTCATGCCTCGACCACGACCTCCCATTTCAACACTAGTCGGTCCTCCAACTATGATGCGTGACCTCTCTGTATAGCCCCGTCCTGCTTTGTTCCCAGACCACTTGGCCACAGGCATACCAGCCACCTCTAGTGTACCTCCCAGACCTGATACCATCCTCTTACTGTTTGGACCACGCCCTCTTGGTTTGTACATGTCCTGTTGAGGAACCATCTGGGGGATTCTTGCCCCAGCGGGCAGGAAGTTGGGACCAGGTATGAAGCCGCTCTGGAATGTGGGACCTGGCGGCCTCATGAAGGGTGTCGGTAAAAGGCCCATTCCTGGTGTGGGAGGGAACCTCGTGTGGGACGGTGGGAGACAAGAACCCATGAAGTCCAGGTGAAGACCTTCAGTGATGCACCACTTGAGTCGCTCCAGTTTTTCCACTCGCCCAGCCTGAAAAAAAGTTTTCACAAACTCTTAGAAATCACACTTCACAAAGGGATGAGATTCTAGTACCAGTGTCCCACACAACCCTTTCACCACCAACTGTCAAATGATGAGTTGCTAAATATATTATCTCTTTACTTGTCTCCATACCCTTCTTGTTAAAATGTTGAAAGAATTTCGCACATCATCTTGGGGTTGCATAATAATAATAATACTAATAATGATAATAATAATAGTAATAATTATATTAATAACAATAATAATAATAACAACAACAACAACAATAACAATAAAGGTCTTTATTTCAAACAAAGAGGCAATAGGCTCTAATTTACAAGTGCTATACAATTTATTAGCATTTGATGATGTGAGGTTGAATCCCACTGAATAAGAGTCCATTTCTATTCTGGCGATAACACTCAGACAGAATTATGTAAAATAACTGCAGCAGTGCACACTACCTGAACTTCTTTGTGTAGAGAATCCGGACTTTATGGGTTACAATCCCCCCTCCCTCCCCCTTTCCATGCTTCCTCCAAGTCTTACCTTTCGATCACACAACTCCATCAATGGTACATCATTGATGGCAAGCAGCAGCTTACTGTGGAAGAGTTTGCCGTCAAAAAAATTCCATGGGCAGACAAGCTCCCATGGTACTGGTGATCCACACGCATCATTAGCAAACTCAGCCGCCTCGACTCCTCGCATGAATGTTGCAGCCAATTGAACAGCTCGAAGCTCTACTCGTGTAAGCTTGATCTGTCCCAGGTTTGATGCATTACATTCAGTGGTAAGTTGCGAGGACAAAGCTGTGGCTAGAAAGGCATCCAGTTCTCTTGGATGGAGAATAGCTCTGGCATGCTGCTGCTGGAGTAGGTACCTGTAATAAACAATAGAGTACAGTGAAACATCAACACAACTTACAACAAATATAATACCAAGAGGACATAAGAGCTCCAACATATTCGGGACAATGTAGGTTTCTGGGCAACTACTTACCTACCCCCTCTTAGGTTAGAGTCAGAGTCTAGGTCAAGATTAGGTTTGGGGGTGGGGTAGGTTGGTAGATAGTCGCTCACAAACCTACATTGCTTCACATAAACCACTTTCATAATAGGCCCCAGTGGCGAGTTCAGAAAAACTTTCTTCTATTGTTGCTAACAACCAAAAGAGATAAGACTCAGTTAATTGTCTTGACTTTTAAAACATGCACGTTTATGTGCATTCAGTATTCTAACCTTAGTAGATGACATTCCCCAGATATCATAACGATTACTATTATACTACTGTTGTTATTTTATGCAGAGAACAATTCTCACCTGAGTACACAACAGAAGATGATCAGTCGCTGTGGTACCAAGATTGTGTCAGTCATACTGGGGGTGTCACTCTGCATACACGACAAGAATGCCTTTAACCGGTTCTTGTTGTCAATTTGCTGTGTACCAAACCACAGCTGCTTCAGCTGCGGAATGTCCCATTCCAGACTAACAGGTTCAACCAAGTCAGGCTGGTCAAGTTTCTTGCCACCATAAACACACCATTCCTTAACAACAGGAGGTGGGTCTCGGACAGTCTTTCCAGGCTGACATGACTTGTCATAAGCCTTCTTGTCAAACAGTATTCCATAGACACGCTGTCTGATGGGACGGAACAGCAGTGCAGTCACTGGACGAGTCTTGCTGTGCTCATCTTCGAGAGTTGTGCCAATCATAATCTCCCCTTTTGTCAAAGTCTGGAACACCATTTTCATCATCTGGCCAGAACTGTGCCGTTTTCGAGCCACCTCCAGCACTTCTGGAGCAATGCTTGGTGACAGACCCTTGACTGGTGCCAGTTCATCTAGAAATTAGATAAATTATTCAAGTTAAATATCATCAAGGCTTGCAATCAACAAGTTAGAGACATCCCTTGCATTTGTTCTACACAGAATCTAGGCTACAAAGATTGTCACATTGACTCCATGAACTTTACACACCCCACACTTGTCCCTCTTGGTTGGCTTGCTTTTCTGTTACTGGTGAAGCTTCTTCTGAGGGGGGAGGGGTCGGGAGTAAGGGCACTGGAGATGCTAACTCTTTGATCTCTTCAGTCTCATCACCATTCTGCTTAGTCTCCGGTTTGCCGACTGACAGGTCGACATCCTCAATCTTCAACTGATCCAAACTCTCCTGCAGCTGCTTCACTTCACTGGGCGGCTTCGCGTCAGAGCCAAGACTTTCTGGGGATTCTTCACTCTAGTGAATGAGAAGAAGTTTCCACATTTGAATCACTGACCTATTACTAATGCTGGCTGGACAAGCAAAAGCAATAATGTGTACATGTTACATTTGGGTTTCTCCTTATTCAGGATCTTAACATTAAAAAAAGTTAGATACAGATTTTTCTTGATGGAGAAACTAGTTATCAAACATGTTCGATATTTATCACTTCTAGTTTTAAAATGACTGAGCAAACAAGAAAAGGGGCCCAACAAGCATCATGGCGATACACTAGGGACTCAGTGTGAAGCTATGGACACTTGTACAGAAATAAAAAAACCCCAAAATTTGCAGTACTCAAGATACAACAAAGAAAACTCTCAATTCCCATGACAGATTCCACTTTAGGTGCAACAGGTAACGTGTTAAATAAAACAAACATATCATTTTGTAGAACATGTTGTCAGAAATATCACACAATGGACAAATGGACTTGAGTATTCAAAAGATTACCTGCACCAGAAACTACCCCCACCTGCCTGACACAGGGTAAAAATAACAGACAACCTGCAGGTCACTGCATGGAAGTTAGGGTACAATACAGGATGACCAGTACCTTGGCAGGTTGTTGTGCCACTGGGGTTGCAATCTGTTGGTGCTGCTGCCAATGCTGCCATAGCTTTTGATACTGATGCTCACTGTTGCCTCTTCTCGAAGGCTTCACATCATAAGCTCCATGGACCTGATTTGCTGCTACATCCTTGCCAGTCACACCTGTCTCATCACAATATAAATTTTACTTAATTAATGGTTTTATAGGTAAAGATGTTACTCTCTGGTCTACACTTAAAATAAGTGTTTTTGATCTATCTTTGTCTGTATTTCTACATGTGTGGTGCATGACATTATAAAACCTCTCTTGTAGGATTAATAGTTCTAGCACTTTACCTTGTGTAGAATTATCAGATACAGATGCGCTAGACCTGCTGTAGTGCTCCACAGACTGAATCAGACGCTCCGTCATTTCCTCAATGTTAATGTCATCTGACTTGAATGCCTGCTTTGCAATCCAGGAATAGTTTGATGTATCGGCAAGATTCTTGACATAGTTCAACACAGACTTAATAGCTGCATCATTTGGCGGAAAGATTGACTGTTTACCAACTTGGCCCTGGGAAGAGAATGGGTTCAAGGTTGGTGCATGTCTGTTATTAATTGCCTACTTGGTCTGAACCGTAATGATAAGTTAAACTTGTGTTTCTAGCAGGTCTGATTGTTAGTGTGTGTTCTACACTTAAAAGTTTACAGTCATAAGCCCCCCTATTTTTCTCAATTGCATTACCTTCACCGTGTTTTGAAGCCCCAGCTGAATTTCAGGTGTAAGCTTGCCCAAAACACCCAACAAACTAACTCTGATACATCAACTGCCCAAGCACCAGACAAATTACTTCATCATATGACTACAAATAAAACCCTGGTACAATGAAGTTCATAAGCATCCATAGCTGTGTTATCTCATTGTGATGACAAGTTTATAAACAAAATACTGCATGCTGACAGAACTGGGAGATACTTTGATGCATCTTAACAGCAGGAGAGTAAA
This sequence comes from Parazoanthus swiftii, assembly GCA_025403585.1. NCBI lineage: Eukaryota > Metazoa > Cnidaria > Anthozoa > Zoantharia > Parazoanthidae > Parazoanthus > Parazoanthus swiftii. The sequence continues at coordinate 5,989 of JAOBYE010241987.1, read as the reverse complement.
TACACATAGTTAACTTTTGTAAAACAGAGCTGAAAAATGTCTGCATGAGCACTCGAGCCTGTAATCAGGACTTGGGAGTGACAGCAGCAACATATGGGAAATGGTGGCAATTTCAAAACTTTCCATGAGCACATTGGCTTTGTGCTAAGAATAACAGTTTTCCTTGAAACTATAGGTTTATACCTTCACATATACTCCAAAAACCATTGAGAAACAACATATCTCCTGTACTCTACAGGTTAAGGGCTGAACACAAAATCGAATATTGCTTTAAAGTTGAGCATTCATAGAAGTCACAATCTGCTTTGCAATTTCCTTGCTCCTTTGGCAGTGAGTTTTAAAGATAAACAAGAACCAAAAAGGAAATGTGTGTAAAATGGGGTGGTTAACAGAAGAAATAGCTCATAGAGCAGGTGGAAGTTCCGAGGAAGGGATCTGCACTCAACACCAGTTGACCCATGTGCTGATATTATTCAGCCCTGCTCTGCTGTAAATTAATGTTATGTTACTGTATATTGACAACTGTTGAAATAAAGGAAGAACAAAAGTTCTATTTTTGTTAAAATGGATTTTTTGTTATATTTGTATGGGTTTGTTTTAACAGGGTTGCAAAACATATGAATTGCTGTAATTTTGCAGGGCCAAAAAAATAATTTGCTATAGCTGGAACTTTGTCACACTTCAGCACACTTGTGAAAACATACACTCTGGGGGAGGGGGAGGGGCACAATTGATCCAAATGGTATACTTACTTGTAATTTTGACACAGGGTGCTCTGGTCCAACTAAAGACCAGTGAAACATTGATAAGTGTTCTTCAGGTATTAAAGGATTCCCCAGCAGACTCGCAAAAAGTCCAACCTGGTTCTGGTGAAGTTGAAGTTCCTCAAAGATTTTCTCGATATCAAATGAAATTGTTGTGATGCTTCTTTTTTCAATTTTAAGTTTCTCGGCAGAGAAATACCGTGGTGCATTTAATAGAACATAATCTGCATGGTTTCCAATAATACCAAGCAGATTCTGCTTCCGGCAGAATGAGAGGACTTCCTTGTGCAAGTCCCCCATCGACACACACACTGAAACACCACAACTGCGGAAAGCCAGACGCAAGCACGAGTCTAGCACCGGCGGCGAAAAGAACATTTTCTTAGAAGGGTAAGTAGCATTTCTCATGACATGTGCTAGCGCTTGATAGGCCTGTCGTCTGTTTCCTTCCTCCACCTTTCTCCACTCATGCAGTTTCATGGAGTTTACTTCACCATCGAAAAACGCAACCGGCTCGATGCCAAGCTGGCGAAATGATCTTACAAAATGCTCCACATTGCGAAGCATCTGATTCCACTGTCCACCACAAACCCAGTCAATATTTGGTCCATAAAGATGTCTTGAGCAACTTCTGACATCTACAACTAGAACCGTCGTACCGCCAGATTTATCTTTACTCAAATCCTTCAAATCGACGGACTGGCAGGCATCCGAGCAATTTGCCTCTAAAAAATTCTGCAAATCGTGAATGCTCATCTTCCAAGCAGTGTTATCCAGTCAAATATATCCAGCAACAGTCGAATAACACAGAAAAGTCGAGATTTCGACTTGGAATAGTGACAACACGTGTTCTATCTGACCGCCATGATTTTATTACCATGCTCCCTTCGACGACCGCGAGGAGACCTGGGATGTGTCACGCGCAGAGCACGTTGGGATACTTAATCTCCATGGCAACGCACGAATCTGGACTCCAGCTGTTGCTATCGATACATGACGCACACAGGGAAAACACAGCATTTTGAAGGAACTGCACAATCGAACACTTCCATTTTCATCTTCTCGATTCAAAATGCCCAGGAATCCTTACCCATACCCGAGACTACAAAATGACACTGATTTTGTCGGACAAGAAGGAGAACAGGTAATCTTTCTTACTCGTTTGCCAGTCGGTTCCGTTTCAATGTTTGCTCAGTGCCGCGATTTGTTTCGAACAAAGTATTTTTCTTGAGCGATGTCAGTGAACTTACTTGTGTCGTGAGAGCAACTCTCTTAATTAACTAATGCAGATTCTATGCAACACCTAACTGAAAGAAACTTTTAAATACTCCGTAATTCAGTGTCAACTACAAGAGAGTTTTTGAATGAAATCTCCAGTCCTTCAATTTCGGCTTCGTTTCGTCTCAAATTTAGTTTGCTTGATACAGAAAGTGAGAAACACACGATAGTTTTAAATTTGGCCAGTTTCCTTTCGAAAAGAAAGATTTGATAGGCCCTATATCGATCCCTCGTCTCCGAACACTTAAAAATAAAGAATGACTTGGTCACTGTGATCTTCCACTACTGTAGTATAGTTTTGACTGCATTGGCTGTAGCCATTGTATCAATATATTGTTAATAATTGCAACAGTTTACAAATAAATATCGTTCTTGGTATTTAGGTCAAACAAAAGTTATCGGGTAGCAGCAAAGAGGAAGCTCCGTGGAACAGACTCTACAACACTGCCACGCTAAGCAGTTCGAGGCGCGAAGTATTTCACTACGACCCACAGGTGAAAATCTGAACACAATTTCTATAAAGCGAATTGCTGTATTTTTTAATTGTGAAAAATATGTGACATCTGTACATGAATGCTATAAAGTAGATTCATTCTTAGCTTTAATATATTTTCAAAGTGCTATTTTGACAATCAATTGTATATTAAACCGAAAAAATTGAGCTATTTGCTAACTTACATGCAGTTCAAAAAGACAATTCCGGCTGAAGCATGTTTTGATTTTCCCTGCCTTAATTATCAAGAATTTATTCTATCATAGTTGTTGTGTCTTGAAATTTATTTTAAGTAGCTGTTAAAACTTAATAATAAGTTAAATTTATAAGTTTCTAGTGTAATGGCAAATGCACTTTGAAAGGATTGCATAGTACAATCACATGTGGCATTACCAGAAATCTGGAGGAGTCTGCAGTCAGAATAGGGAAATTAAATACCAAGTGTGGTGACGTGAAAAAAAAGATAATAAGAGGAGAGAAAATAAAACTCTCACATCCCGAGTTTTCTCCTGTGCATGTTAGACTTGACTTTGTCTTTACAGATGCATGTTTGGCTGTGTGACAAAGAGTTCATCAGATCAACTCAATGAGGTTTATTTTTTTATTTCCAGGCCCCATATGACAGCTTAGATTTTGTTATCAAATCTACCTATGATCACCATAACAAGTTCCTGTCCTCAAAAGCTGAAACCTTGATACAACATGAGACAGCTGGTCTTCCACATGGGTGAGATTTGTAAATTCTTTTTATTTATTTTAGCTTTATAAAAAGAAAGAATTATGCTGTATTATATTGTCAGGTATACAATCAACTCTAAATTTGGCACTAGTAGTCACCTAACTTTTCCTCTCAATAAGCTTATCAACATCCATCTTCTCCTTAAAAAGAACAAGAATAACTTATAAGTCGACTGGTTGTGAGAGTAAAGGAGTTGATCATCAACTGCAAATAATCTGTGTGATATCAAACTATATTGTCTAAATTGAAACTATGGCTGATAGAACCAACTGGTTGGGAAGCTTAATAAACTTCAAAGGTTTTGTGTCATTCCCTTGCTTTATTGTGCTACAACTCTCTGACTTACATAGTTCTTCTCACTATGGTGCAATCACTTCCATATATGGAATACTAATCCCATAATACACTACAAAAGGGAATGTACAAAGCTGCTTTGTTTGATGTTGTAGGAACCATGACAGAGCACATTGCTTTGTTCAGTACATGAGCCGAAATGTTTCTACTGATTAGTTGTTCATATGCATTTCAATACCTCTTCTGTTTTGTGCACTGTCAAGGCCAAGGAACAAAATATAGAGACCAAAAACAATAACAAAGAAACTGAATGGCCAAGTCTCATAACCATGACTTCTCTCTATTAACTATGATGAAACTTTTAAACTTTTAAATTGAAGCTTTTAAAGCAAAGAGCACATAATATACTTGTATATCAAAATAATTTTAGAGAAATACATGTGTAGTTGTACTTTGTCATTAGCCGAGTGTTAAAGAACCGACCCTTACCAAGCGGACCTGAAATCAACCTCGCCAAGCTGCCTCTAGCCAAAAGCAAATCAGACAAAAGAGAAAGTATTCATAGCATCAATGGAGCCATAGGTGAGTTAATGATTATTACACTATAAATCCCACATTTCTTCCCTGGTTTAATTAAAGTTCCCAATATGTAAACCAATCTATCTGTTAACAAAGATAATGTGACAATTATGTATATCCCCCACTTCCCTCAGATATAAACTTTCCCATATATAAACAGGCCCACCCAATGTGTTCCAGCTACTTGTAAGTGCCTCACCTTCCTACTTGGTATTCCTTGTATAAAAAGTAGCTTGGATCATGCTATAGTAACAAATTGATCATTACAGGCATTTCTATCAAACGTTTGTTATTGTTGTGACTCACGAAAAATGAATAAATTTGAGGCAGTGGCATAGCCAGGATCTGAAAATTTTGTAGGCCCATGAGCGGCGTAGGCGCGAGCAATTTTTGAAAATTGCATTTCTGAAATCGCTAGAAATACACTAAAATCATAAAACCTAGTGCAGATGTTCCTCCCGTGCCAATGCTAGAAACTGTCTTCCCTGGAAGAAAAAAAAATGTTTTTTAGCATTTTTTGAAATTGTGAATCTGAGTAGTCTGGACCCTTGGATCCCTCACTGCCGACCTAGGTTTTTTTCAAATGTTCAGGGGCCCGGGAAACTGTCTAATTGACAGACAAGCTCAGTCTCCAATCGTTTGTAATATCGACATCAGGGGTTTAGGGCGAATTCTATCATCCACAACGAGTATTAACCACGCAGCATTCGTTGCAAAATAACAATTATAACTGGTACTTTCAAAAGTCTGTTCCCTTTTTTCTTTTTATTCAATATAATTAAAATATTTTTTCAATTCTTTTTTTTCACCTGTCAAAATAATTTGAAGGCCTGGGCCTGCAGGCCTACGGGCTGGCTATGCCACTGTGAGGCACCGTTGTTTGTCATGATATGTTACATTAAATTGATTTTTGAATTTGAAACATTATTTTTCCTAATTACAGTTCTAAGCCCCCTTTGATATACTAGCCCCGTTTCTAAACCCATCCAAAACCAGTTCTTTAATGTATAACATTGCGGTACTATCATAGTGTTGAATAATGCTGAACAAGAGAAGTTGATCTTGAATCACACATCCCTGCCCCACCCACCAACTTTTCTTGCCCCCTTCACATAACTGGTACACACTCTGAAGTCAGGCCCGTAGGCAGGGGTTGCGTGGGGTGCATATGCAACTCCCCCCATGGACTCAAAAAAGTCTGCATGAAGAAGCCCGAATAAGTTTGTCGTCACAGTTGGTGCTACCGTAAATCAAAACGACTAAAAGAAAAAAAGGCCATAAGTATGTTTGTCCAATAAATTTGGCTTTTAAGAGTCCACGTTTACGAAATTTTCACCCCAAAATCCTGCCTACGGGCCTTAATGTAACCACTTTGATACTTATTTTGCAGAGAGTCATCACAGTGCAGCAACAAATGGAGGGTACTCGAGGAAACACGATGGCGGATTCTACACCTGTTAGTGTTAATCTACATTGCTAAGCATCTTGTATTTTATAGAAACGAAAGATTTTGACAAGAAACCAAGACAGACTCACTTTGTTTTGAGAATTTAGGATGGGGCCACAATTTATGGTTCTTTTTAATGAAAATTGAGATATTTCAATTACTACTTCTTAAAACCGTTACTTTTTGTTTCTTTAAACATTGTATTGCATGTAATATATTAAAGCTGAAAAAAGAATAGGACCTTCAGGGCCGTAGCTAGATCCAAAATTTAGGGAGGGCAAATGCCCTCCCTACCTGATGCTAGTTATGGCCCCACTCTATATCACTACATTCTACTGAAAAAATATTCTTTAAAATCAACTTCCGGTCCAAAATTTAGGGGGGGCATTTGCCCT
>JAOBYE010241876.1:1673-16614 GCA_025403585.1 Parazoanthus swiftii | reverse complement strand
GGGCTGCAAATTTCTAAAACTTGGACTCTTGAAAGCTAAATTTATAGGACAAATACACTTAGGGCCTTTTCTTTTAGTTGTTTCGGTTTACGGCAGCGACAGCTGTTACGATAAACCTAATCGGGCTTCACCAAAGTCTTATTTTAAAAATCTCCAAATGCTGCTACGAGCCTGTTTCGATAAACGTTTGTGTTCACGATTTCATATTTTATGACGAGGGTAATTTGTCCCCAACTAAACACCACAGACAACTCAGTAACGCAAGACTGAGGACTATCAGAAACGAAGTCAAACAAATCTGCATATGCGAAAAGTGTTGCCAGATAACAGAGAACTGACAGTCAACGTCACTCAAACCAATATAATGACTTTCAGTAACCGGAAATGGCAAATTAATGAGTGACTATGCATTTTTCACAAATAGCTAAAACAGAAAACGCTCGATCATATAAATGCTTTGGATTAAGTTTATTTAATCATAATCTACAAATTGTAAAATTGTATTCAAACTAAGAAGGATATGAACAGACACGTTCGTTTAGAGGCAAGTCAAATTCCTATCAAACTATTTGACACACTGACTAAACCCATTCGATTCTAAATTATAGAACTAAGTTTTGAGGAACCTATGATTAAGTTCATTCTACAGTTAGGAGTAAGGTTTAAGAGGCCTGTGATAAAGATGTTATACAACAAAATGATCCGAAAGAATATGTTCATCTAAGATTTTGTAAGCACTGGTTACTTTAACTTATGCAAGTAAAATACTGTCTTAGATGTATAGCGTGCACAACAAATACAGACTTGAGGCTGAGCTTTGGTGTTTCACCGTGAAGATAAAATCAACCTTTAGAAGTCTGGTATGTTGGCCAAAACTGTTATCGAAAGATGAAATGTTCTTATCCAAATTGTTTTTACTGGATGAATGATTATATTAAGAGAGGGTAGAATGAAGTTTGTTTAAAAGTTCAAATATTCTGCTTTCAACTAGAATTTGCATCACACATATAATGTGTTATGTAATAACACATTAAGAACATTTAGGTATAATAATTAGGTATAATGCATAAGTGATTACGTGACGTAATCACTCTTGAATTACCGTCATCCAATTAACGCCAAAAAATGTACCTTTAATTAGACTACAGGTTCTGCAAATTTTATTTTGATTGCTCACACAAGCCATTGATTGCATAGATTGATTATGTGTCTAAAGGACAAAATTTCCCTCAAAGTTCTCATTATCACACAAAAATGAGTAATCCATACACCCATACATTTTCTTTAAATACCGAAAACTCCAAGTAAATATCATTTAAGTTTTCGAGATTTAATCTTGAAAGTGTTTTAGGCTTTCATCCCGAGGTGTGAGGTCAATCACAGCACCTGCTGTGCCAAACAGGTGTACATTTGAGAGGTGAAGTCACGCGACATTCGCAAAGCACGCCTTTTGAGTATTTTGGAGAGTGAGTTGTATCCAAAACAGTTGTTTAAATCTTTCCAGTTAATGTAAGATTTATATTTGCAATCGTGCTATAACTACCATTTTCATGTTACAAAAGGGACTTATCCCTTTCTTCCGCTAAAACAAGCATGGTGATGCAAAGACGCAGATTGATGATAACGATCGTCACTTATATTATAGAGAAAAATATCAGTAGCCAATGAAAGAATTCAACAACGAAAAACCAAAAGAGAAGAGCATCGGTGCTTGTGCAAAAATCTTGCAAACGGAGAGAAGCAGCAGCAGAAGCGAAACTGCGGCGGTTTTTAGTCGACACGAATCATCTGAACTACATACATATCTAGTGCGTTAACAGAAAAGATGTCTCCTGTATAGTACCTCCGAGAGTCTAGAAAATACTCTCTGTTTACTTCATTCAGAGCTCACTCTTGCTGTTCGTGTCTCGTAACAATGCTTATTTTGACATCTAATGAAACATTTTGACTCGATTTTTCGTTAGTTAATGCAGTGTTTTGTTTTTCCGTTTGGTTATAGTGTTTAAATTTTTAGAATGACAGTGAAATAATGAATAATGACAATGAAATACGCACATTTTACAGCTGCCAACTTAGCTTTTCTTTTTGTCGCGACTCTCTTTCACTTGTTGAAAGTTGGACGTGCGAGCTACTTGACGTACGTAGTCTGCATTTCAGCATTCATGAAACTGGCGCCAGGAAATAAGACGTTTTTCACTACCCGCTTTTTCTTATAAGAGTTAGTAAACTTGGCCGAGTATCATTGTTCTTAATTTTTTGGCGATTTGAGCCTAAAACTGTTCTTAAATTATTCTTATTTCTGTATGTAGTTTAAATGGAATAAATACTAAGCCCAAGGTATTGCAATGCACGTATTGGAAAACGAATTGCTTGGCGGGTGTATATTCCAGCAGATTTATCATCGGTCCGCTGAGTCATTTACCCGAGACGACTTCAAGTGTTTACTCGAGGAAAAAATTTAGTTATCGACCCCGTGCCTCAGCTTGTTCTTAAGTTGATTTTAAAACTTTGGCCAATCTGAGCCTCGTTGTTCTTATAAAAAAAAAAGCGTGTGGTTATAAGTCGTTTACGTTTTCCTTTGAATGAAACTGATATATAACGTGGAATTGAAACTTGACTAGCTTCAGTTTCCAAGTTAATTACTTATGCATCTTACCAAGAACGATCCTAAGTGGATTTTTTCTTGTCTCGAACGGATGATAGTGTCTTCTTTGAAGACCCTCGACGAGCTTTTCGCCGTTGTACTATTTCATATAAAGTTTTACTTTGTCAGAAAAAAAAAGAAAATCGAGTTTAAATCTATTCAAGTTGTGTTTGTTAAACAATAAGCACAACGAGCATACCGGCAACCAGAGATTTCGTTTAGAAGCTCTTCGCGAACCGCACCAACATTCAGCTGAACGTTCACTGTTTTTCGTCCACTTTCCGATCTCCTGTCGTGTGATCTTTCCCTGCCTTCTTCCTCGTCGCCGACTTTCATTCGTTTTCTCAATTCAAAGATGTCAAACGACAATTATATTTTAGTAGTTTGTAATAATTGGATCTACAAATGCACCGACCCATCTACTATATTGCACAGCTCGCGGAAATGTCTTCCCTGCCGCCAAAGCTATTTGGCATTAGAGTTAATAGATATTGACCTATTGTTGATTAACTGTGAAATATTGGCACTTTTAAAAAGGCAGACACATAGGGGAACTCACGGAAACAAAATATGTTTAAAAAAAAAAGATTTTCGAGCAATTTCAGCAGTTTTAAGAAGATTATTCTCCTTAAATATTCTATCAAGTTGGACAAAATTTGTACAGTTGTTCAATGTCCCTTTCAACGGGAAAAACATATCTCAGAAACATTTCTGTTGTTTCTGAATAATAACATTCCTTAATGTACTGTGTTGCTAAGTATCTACCATAACACGGTGCTGGACAGGTTTGCCCATCATACACGTTTCGTGAGTGGTGTTCGTCTTTTGTGCGTGTTACAACAACAAACTGCACATGGCACTAGTTAAACACATTTATTACTACTCGTAACGCTATGCTGCTCACATTTGTCCATTTATTTAGAAATCTCCACAGCGCTGTATTGTACAGATGTATCCATAATTGTAATAATCTTTACAACGCTCTGCATTTACCGTAAACGATCTATTTAACGCCCACTCTCTATTAGACGCCTCGTATCTAATAGACGCCCCGGTCAAAAAAGATTTTCAGTTAGACGCCCTTTTCTATTTAACGCCCCCTATTTTTTGAACTTCCCTCAAGGGGGCGTTAACTAAACATAACCTAAAAATTGATTTTGCGTCACATGTTTTGTTCACTTGTTTACAGAACATTACGCGAGGATTACTATGAAAGTGAAGACATTTTGACTTATCTTCACTAGTTACAGACTGTTGCAACAGTTATTCGCCTGAATTTGTTCGACTGCACTAATTACATATGGATTTGTTGGCTGGAAAGCGTTTATAAAGAAGTGTAAAATATCGATATTAAGAAAAGTAAAATATCAATTGTAAAATTAACGCCTCTCTCCAATAGACGCCTCTTATCTATTAAACGCCTCCAAAAACCTCTTAAAATTAAATAAACGCCCAGGGCGTTAAATGGATCATTTACGGTATATGTTCATTTATGTAGAAATCTACTTCACAGATTTGTTATTTTGAGCAAAAATCTCCATAATGCTGTGCTGCACAAATTTGATCATTTGTTTAGGAATTTCCACAGCGCTGTATTGTACGGATGTACATAAATACATTTGTTTATTTATCTAGAATTCTACACAGGGCAGCTCGCGTTGTGAAATTTATACTTGCTTACTGTAATGCTAAGTATCCTCAACCTTGGTATGCTGAACAGAATACGAAAATCCGTTTGTGTAGAGATTTACGCAGCAGCTTGTTGCAAAGATTTATTGATCAAGGTGTGTAGAGATCTCCACAGCTCTGTATACTGCAGCGATTTATTATTCTGAGTAGAAATCTCCCTCATGCTGTGCTGCACAGATTTGTTCATTTGTGTTAAAACCTCTACAACTCTGCGCTATACAGATAATAATGTTCATTTAAGTAGAATTATTTACAAAATTAGCGCGCTATGCTACACGTATAATAACAGTTCATGTATGTATCTCCACCACACTGCTTCGATCAGCTGTGAAGATTTCTCCAGCCTTCCAGAAATCCTCACAGCGATCTTGAATTGTGCACTGTTACTGTTACTTTCTTACTACTGTATTGCTATATATCCTTTGCAACGCTGTGTTGAACAGATTTATTATATTTTGTAGAGAATTCCGCAACGTTGCAAAAGTTCTGGAATCGTTTCTTATTTATTGTACTATTGTATTATCCATAAAGATAGGCAGCGCATTTGTGAAGAATTCCCATAGCACTCTTCTGTTGAGATTGGTCCTCTTATGTAGAAATCTTAACAACGCTACGCTGCACGGATATCCTCATCTCCATCCACAACACTTTACTAAACAAATTCGTCCATTTATGTATCTTAACAACCTTGTTTGAGTTCTGGAATTGTGATGTTCTTACCGTATTACTGGATATTTTCAAAACGCTGTGTTGTACAGATTCGCCCATTTGTGCAGAAATCTCAGTCCACATTATTTGAGTTCTCAGGAACTGTAATGGTCTTACTTACTCAAGGTTATCTTCCACAAGCCCGTCTTGCAAGATCAATCTTTGTATAAAATATCCATAATGCTGCTTGAGCTTTGGAACTGTGATTGTCTTGCTGTACTACTGAATTTCCTCCACAACGCTGTGCTGCACATATTTATCAGTTTGTGTAGAAATCTCTGCTGAAAAGATTTCCCCATTTGTGTAGAGATCTCTACAACGCTGTGCTGTGTTTCTGTTTTTTTTTTTAATTTGTAATATAGTATACATATCTTCAATGCTGTGGTACAGAGATTTGTCCATTTGTGTAGAAATCTGCATAACATTGTACTGGACATAATTGTCAATTTGTATACAAATCTCCACAACGCAGTGCTACACAGATTTGTTCAATATAGAGATCTTCACAGCGCCATTTGAGTCGCACTTACTGTTTTGCTAAATATCCTCTACAACGCTGTGCTGCACGGATGTGTCCATTTGTATTGAAACTTCTACAACGCTGCTAGAGTTCTGGAACCGTGTTGTACTTAGAAAATCAGTACACGTGCTCTGTGGTAGAGAAATCCGTGGTTTCACTTCCAGTCTTTTATTTGCAGGGCGCCGAGTAACTTGAGAGTCATCCAACGTGTTTGATGTCCACGATCTCACTTCGTTTTGTTTCCATGGGAACAAAACTTTCGCAAACTGACGCCTGTAGCTTTTGTTTGTCACGCAATAGATCCACGGGTTCACGCAAGAGTTCAACATACAGAGTGTCACCGTAAAATAGTGAACCGGGGTACCAAGTTGTGTGTTCTTCACTTCGTATTTGAACAACAGGTAATACAGTTGGTTAGGAAGCCAGCACATCCCAAGAACAGCCGCTGTTATTATGGACATGCGCAGGAGCCTCTTTCCAGATTTCCCCTGGTTTGTCTGAGACAGCGCGACGGATGTTTGGGTGATTAAGCGCAAACTGAAGAACGTCGCAAAGGTGAGGGACAACGGTATGAAGTATTTGAAGAGAAATTCAAAGAGTGCGACGGTTTGTCTACCAGCTTTTGAACTGATCAATGAGAACCACTGGCAGGTGTTGTGACCATCCTTGTCTGTATCTCTTTTGATTTCCAACAAATGCGGCGTGTTCAACAGAACAGAGACAAACCACACAAGCGCAACACTAATGAGAACCCGTCGCCTGGTGCAAGTGCTTTTGTATGTGGTCGGTCTGGCAACAGCGAACCATCTCTCCAGGGCCAGAAATGCTACCGTGTATACCGAGACGATGCCAAGCGTGAAGACCAGATATTGCGAGAACAAGACTCGGCAGAAGATCTCACCCTGGACTCCTCCGGGCACAGGAAGGGCGTCCACAGCAATGATATATCCTGGAGTAATGGCAATACTGATTCCTGAAGCAGGAAAAAAGCATTTGTATTCAGGTGTTTTGGTTGAAACGTGATTAGATATTTAGAAAGGACAACTCTGACACGCTACGTGTAGACCGGCTGCTGCCAAAGACAAAACCAAGAAGGGGAATTCGTCCAGAGCAGGTACGGTAGGGACTAAAGACTATCAGCAGCTTTCCTTTTTTCACTCTTTTTCGTACATTTCCCTATGCTGTATCCTTGCTTCTCAAATATTACTCTCTGAAGACAGCAATTTAAATCAAAGTATTGGTACGTCCTAGTGGCGATTTGGTTTGAAAAACTGTTGACAAGCTTCTAATGGTTTTGTTTAACAGATAGGATTTAAGTACACAACATCAGGCAAGAGGCTTTCCTGCGATGCGAAAGTGTTAAGTTTAGTAAATGTTTAAGTTTACGTTATTGTCAAAGCCCAAACTAAAACTTCTTCTGATGATTTCGTTTTATTGTCAAAATCTATGCGTTTCCTGTATAGCTACCAAACACTCAAACCAAGAAAACCAATAGCTGTAAGACACGACTCAAAGAACGACAGCAATAGCGACCACGGCATCGGCTTTGCCTTTGGCCTCGGCTTCGCCTCGCTATATTTACTGGACTTAAAATTATATACTCAACTTGCTCATTCCAGCTAAGGCGCTGATCAAGCGCTACAACTAAATTTTGAATTTTTTGAATTTTTTAATTTTTTAGTTTGTTTTTTTAGGTATGGAACTTAGTCACCCTCTTAATCAAGGAACCGTTATTAAGTAAATGTGACGATGATGCGATGGTAAGGTTTGTTCTGCGAACGTGCCAAGTGTCCCGTGTGGGAGATTCATGGTTTAACATCATGTAATTTCAGATAAGGCAATGTTTTAAGAAAATTAAATTTAACTGAAACGAGCTGCGATAGTGGATGTTTACTCTATCGGTATATCTGCTTCCTGCAAAAAGAGCATTTAATTGAAATTAATATTTTTCATTTCCGCTTATTAAAAAAATAAAACTGGGTAGTACACTGAAACGAAGCACGTTCTGTTTATAATTAGTTTAGGAGTCGTGCTTTTTAACGCGTTTTTGAAAATTCTGAGCTTCCTGTTTTAATGAAAGAATATTAACTGACACAGCGCCTACTTGACACGACGCCAATACATTTGAAAGCAGTTCCACATGCAGAATGAGGGCCAGAGATATACAGGAGTGTTTTTTCGCTTTTACAATTTATGTCGCAGAGAACACTTATATATCGCTTAGAATCGATGCAAGGTGCGAGCCAGTTGTACTAAAGTAATCGAATGTTTTGAATTAAACAAGATACTGATATCACGGATTACGTCATTTAAAATGTAAGTCTTCAATGTGAGTGCAGAACTGGAAAAATTAACACCAGTTAAGTTAACATACTCTAGCTTTGAACAGTGTTCTATACAGAATAAAGGATTAAAAAAATGATAAAATCTATTATCGATTTTTCAGCTAAAAATTGGGTCTGTTCGTTCTAGTATTTTTTTTAGTTTGGAATCCGGATTATATATGCAGAAACTCTAATTCTCAATGCTAATAATTGATACAAAGTGTTTGTTATTTATACTTCTGTATAAAGACAGTAAAACATTTTTTGAAGGTTGTAGTGTGCCAATTGTTTTTGACCATCTTGTAAAAATTGGTTTAAACTTTCAAACTAACTTTGAAGTTACCTACAAACCAACAATTCAAACAGGTACACCAAACCTCGTTGGCATCTATCACATTTATATATCGTCTGAGAAGGTTATATGTTTGTTCAATGACATTTTTTTCAGATTTAATTTAATTAAAAATGAGTGGTTCATTTAATTCTTTCGTCGAGAAAAAGGTTACTGTGTTACGATGTTTCACAACAAGAACTAACAAACTCCTCTCATTTTGTTTCCTCTTTTCTCTCTCTTTACAATATCTTCTGCAAAAGAAGAAAACCACCAGAAAACCGAAGCAAAATAAAAACAAAAAGAGAAACTTATGAACCCTATTTTCAAAGCTTAATTATTGAAATTGTTTAGAGGGTGTTACAGTTTTATACTTCTATCTAATTCCACTTCTACTTATACTAACATTAAAACTTATACTACCGATTATCCGAGATTCAGGGAAGTTTGGATTATCATGACTAAATTGTTAAAAAGTATCCTTGAAGGGATCTATGAAAAGCGGGCAACCCGAGTTAACTGTACATGTGTTGCCAAAACTGGAATATGCCAGTAAGGGAAAGGTACTCTAGCTGCGTCAGAGCTTGTCATAAAGTTACCAAGAAAAAATTGACCTAAAAAAATATTTAAACAGTACCGGTTAGAAAATTAATGACACAAACGCGTTTCTGATAAGAAGGCAACCATTGTGATATCCAATGCAAACGTCTTGTAACAGGGCAGGCAAGCCCCATTCAAGCCTTACTTTCGGAAGACCGTGTTACACGGGTCAACTTGCAACAACGATTTTATGCGCAACTGGGTTCGTCAACATGTTGAATTGGTTTCAAAAACTCGCAACACAAGTTGGTGTAAAATCGTTTTTGAAAGTTGACCCATGTAACACGCGTACGGCCTTAACTCACATTTACAGTTACTTGGTTTTAGCTTCTATTTTACATACATACCTGTCAGAAAATCGATTATCCCCAGATTTAGTATAAATATATTGTATGGTGCTTTGAGCATCAACTTGTTACGAAAAAAAACCAACATCAAAAGCCCATTACTTGTAATGGCTAGTGTAGCGATGAACGCAAAGGAGACTTTCAGAGCTACCTGTGAGGCAAAACTTTGGTCTGTTGAGACTGATGTGTTGCTTGACATTTTCAAATAGTGTATGTTTAAGAAGCTTTAGTTCTTCTTAGTCCTCACCAGTGGGTCGCTAGGATGTTTTATCGAATGCTGCTGATTATTTCAGAGTTTTGTATTTAGTAGTCGCATTTGAGGAGTTGCCGCAAAAGCCGAAGTTTTTACTGAATAAATCGTTCCCTTTTATAGATCAGTAATCATTTTACCCCAACAAAACAAACATAATAAGACATTTCACATATTTTTGACGCCAGATAAGTAATTTGCATGTTAAGAAGAAATCATATTTGTTCTGGGCAGTATTTATCTTCTTTTGAATATTCATCGATCAAAGGTAATCTGTTTTAACTGAAATTAAACGTGTGAAACACCAGCAAGTTATTTGAAAAAAAAAGCTCGTTGTCACATCTGTAATTGTGCCATCTCAAACTGACAGTTTACAGCCAAAATTACCTTTTACAGCAAACATCCGTTTTCGTGTCGTACTCACACAAAGCAGTAGTTATTACGAAACTCATGAATGTGAAGTGTGCGTTTTTCTTTCCATTTTATACTGACAATTGTGTTTCCTTTAAACATTTTCACTTATTTTGCCAAGAGAGGAAAAATCCCCAAAGAACAAGCTGGCTGGTATTTGGTCGAATAATATGAAGCATAGCTTTTCTTTTGTTTGTCACTATACATCAAATTTGTTCTTCAAAGCAAATATCCATTAAAGTATAGACATCGAAAAACAAATAACTGACTCTGATGGCCGGTGACTTCACAGAGAAAACGTAAAGCTAGCTCCAAATAAAAACTCATTTGATTTGAAATTTAAACTCGCAATTGTTTAATAATTTCCTGCTAAAATTTCATACACGTGAGTGGAAGAACGTTAATTTGTAGCTATTTGCAAATCACGTTCGAATGACTCGATTATCTTAAAATAAACGTGATGTTTGTGAAATGGTTTTATTTAACAAGAACAGACTTCGTAAGAACTTGCACTGAGGTTGGTATCTGTTCACATCTTAAAAAGATCACGTCCATAAAAGTCAAATTTTCAACTAGACGAGTTCTTTCCTGTGACCAAAATCAACAACGTAAAATTAGTTGTCAGAAATTAGGAATGGCGTGTCAACTAATCTGAAAAACGTAGCTTGCACAAAAAATTCATCGCGGGTTTTTGTTGCCAGATTCAATCTTCGCTAAAAAGACCTGTAGTTGACTATGGCAATGACAATACGGATCGAGATTCACGAAGGTTACCACAAACTGCAATGCATGTGTAGCCAATGTTTGATCTTACTTCGTGTGATTGTTTGCTTTTGGCGGAAAACCGGAAAGTATTGGTTTGACAAATCTGACAAAGTGGGCTGTAAATATTTCGAAACCTAAAAGGTAAACCCGATTGAAACAGAAAAAAAAGAACAGGTGCCGGGTTAATTTGTCAGACTAAAACCTAATGTTTATGGAGGTAAGGGTGTGTCCCAATAATAGTACAACAAGGAGAACAACGGCAACATAAATATGGTTCAGTTTGTGATCTTGACACCAGAGGGCAATAGAAAAAGCAGTAGTATACCGAGGATGACATAAGAGTACCAGCGGATACTAAACTGTCAAAAAGTCATGGCCGGCAGAGCTACACTGATTTTTTGGGGCAATAAGATAGAGTCCATTAAAAAAAAAAGCAACATTTTGCTCTGATTGGCATGTATTTTACAATCATATGATAACTACGTTGATGTCTCTCAAATTAGCGCAGCTCTGAAGAGTTTTACATTTTGAGCACATCTGCTATTTTTCTTCTTTTGTATTGAGTACTTAACACATCTTGCTGTGTGGTTATGCTCTTCTTTCAATAGGATTGTATCCTCTATTTTTGCCTTCTTTTTTCTATTACAATTTAAATTTTAATGATTAAAATGCTATCCTCTTTGTTCTATAATCTGACTGTCAATAACTTCACTGCTCACTATGTAAATTGTAAACAAATAATTTGCACCGATCATTCAACTTGCAAACAAGTAATTTGTACTGATCATTCAACAAAAGTTTGAAGTCTGAAGAGTAATTTTACGAGCGCCAATAGCGCGTGCTTTTCATTGAATCCAGAAACATGCCTGAGAAAATTTGAAAAATTATGTAGTGTCGAACTCCTCTTCCTGTGTCCTGAGTATGTTTTTGCTCCCAGCGAAAAAGCTTTCTAAACCTTTTCTCTTTGCTGGGCCTGAAACTTGGGAAGGGGGTATGCCCCCCCTACCTGCCCCTCTCCATCTTGCTCCGCTGTCCCGAAGGCCAGAGACTCAGAAGACGGTTCCATGATCCCCCGCCTTATATATTCTCTGGCACATAAAGAGTAATGTGGAAAATATGGGAACTAATGTTACATCGAGACTTAGCATTCTCCGCACGCAACTCTGTGAGGCAAAACTTTGGTTTTACTTGGCAAATAAAGCCAAATATCGAGGTAAAGTATGTATATGATAGCTCACGTTAGTGATGATGGACAATATATGGGTTTAATAATGACAATAGGTAGCAGAGTATCAAACGTATCATTTGCCCGCATTAGCCGTCTGTTCGCCTGTTTTTTCCAAGTGTAGCCAAAGTTTTCCCTCATTGAGTTGCGTGTGGAGGAGGCGGCTATCTGAGGATAAAATCCCAGATCATAGGAAATAGGGCTTATGACAGAAACTCAATGCACCATTTTGCTTATGCAAATTTTTACGTTCCCTTTTGGGGCTAAAAGTCATTATTCGGACAAATTCGTTGTTCCAACGAGGAAATGGATACCGGTAATGCAAAACTTCTAATGTTACTGTTGAATAAAAATTAGAAGATGCTTTTCAGTATGTAAAAGTGTCACATTGCAGCCTATTTAGTGTTGGTTTCCAAGGAAGCAACTGCCCACTTTATGAATAGTGTTTGTTATTGCAGGTAACCCGCAAGTACATTGTACCTAACCTTTTGAGAGTTGGACTTATTTTCTTACAAAGAAAAATAAAATAGCTAATGCTATTAAATGTTATTTTACTGGTATTATGCAGCAAATTATGTAAGAGAAACTAGCAATTATGAATTTTTAAAAAACCCGAACAATTTGCATGTTGTAGTTTGTACTAGCCTGCCTAACCGATTCATCGTACCTAAAATAATAAATAAAAACCGAAAATATGGTACTTATAGCCTAAAAGTTTCTATTAACGTACAAACAGGCAAAAAGTGGATGGTTGCTTTTATTTGGTTTTCAGCGCATATTTTATTTTTGCCTATATTTGTTAGGTGTAAATGAGGATTTTAGTTTAAGGAGAAATAATCATAACTTTAAGTTGTTTCAGGTGTGAAGACGTCACCGCCCTTTATGCATATATATACGCTGTGTAAATTGAACGCGACTACTGCTGTCTTTAAAATAAAACATTGCAGACTTCTTGCAGCTACGAAAGCTTTCAAGAAATAGTACATAATTATTCGCCCTAAAAAATAGTTCTGCCTTCCAATGTCATAATAGTTTAGCTCAATGAAAATATTTTTCTTAGAATTTGAATACAACCTCTAAGATGTTAATATATTTCACAATTGTTCGATACCTTCCAATAAAACGCAATTAATTTTTAACATAGTTTGTTTACAGTTGATTTAAAATGTTGGTAAGCCGAAGAAGATAAGGCTAATTTTACTTTCACGAAAATTTAGAAATTCGAAAAAGGAAGAAGGGACAGTTTGACATCTGGTTTTCCTTGAATGACATTTAAGATTTGAAGCCAGAAACAAAAAAAGCTTAAAGTTTATAACTACACGATGTAAAAGGCAAACGTCTTAAAAGGAGAAGAACTAGAATCGTTAACCATATGCTGAAGATATGGTCGGCCTAAAACAATGTCCATTTTCAAACTCGGAGTATTTTGGTTGTTCTACAATGCTTTGTATAAAAAATGACCACACTTTTGGGTTGATAACAACCTTCTTTATGTGTAATGTTCAAACAAGTACAAGAAGTAATATAATTGTTTCACACGAGGTTGTAAAGCGAAGTCCGGCTCTTACAATGATAAGTTTTTATTTTCTTAATTGTACCAATTTCCAATCGCAAACTATCACAGCCCTTTCGCTTGACCCTTACGAAAAACGTGTGTTTCCTCGGGAAACACACTGAATTAGGTTCGGCGTTTGCTAAGGACCTTTAGAATATCTATATTCTGGAATAAAAGCAAACTCTACAACCTGGAACAGAAGTTAACAAACAAACCGAATTCTAACTGTTTTAAAATATGAATTTCTCCTAATTCAAGCGAAAAGTTTAGTTGAGCATTTGAGATAATCTTTTTCAAGAAGAGCTCCAAACGAACGCGTAACTCTATCGTTGCAGTCTTGCGCTTTAGTAAAGGCGAGGAATTTGTGGAACCATTAAGAATTAATCTCTGTTACCAACGGAAACACTGAAATAGTTATATCGCAATGAAATCAAGATATAAACACCCACTAACCTGTGATGAAGTCCACAAAGCCCAGGTTGAATATCAGTACGTTGTAAGACGATCTTAACATACTATTACGAAGTATTACGAAGATTAGCAAGCCATTCCCGCATGTTGCGAGGGTAGCAATTACACCAAAAACTGTCTTCAGCGCTATCTCTTCTACCGTAGAACCAGTAATCGGTTGCGAAAAGGAACTGTTGTTGTGCATGTCCTGGCAGCCCTTAAACCGCCCTTAAACCGGCAATTGTGATTTGTGAGATATATATATAAAAGGGAGAAAAACGGCAGCAGCGCGGGTGTTTCTATGTTTCTTACCACAGCAGATCGAAACAGGATATTATATTTCTGCTAGTAATGTCACAAGATCCTTATTTGAAGCGTATGTACACAGCGCGAGTTCAAATAATGTATGCTTTTAAGATGTCATATATAAATGAAATGACATATAGTGGTCATGAATTATATTTTATCTTCAATTAAAAACAGTAAAATACACCTGCTGGCTTACACTTTTTAAAAATGCAAAGAGTCTGTATGAAAGGCATAGGCCAGCCGCGAGCAACACTGGATCTGCTGCGCAGCAATTTATGACTAACTATATAAAAAATTATGCTGTTCCAGAACTCACTGAATCTGGTGTCGTAAAACAACCCGATGGATCTTTTCATGCAGAGTTATCTTGTTTCAAATAAATAAATATATATCATTTTGTTTTATCATACTATTACTTAATAGTGCAGAATTTTGGTTTGAACAAATGCTCTCAAAAGTTTCTTTTTCGACAGAGGAAATGAGATGTTACCACCGAGCGGAGAACTTAGACTTTTGCAATTAGCAACAAGAGATGTCGCTAAATAACGCAGTTAAATTTGTAGCAGTTGGAGAGCTGTGGTGAAAATTATATTTACAACTGCAGCTCTGTGACTAAGATGGCAACTGGAGTGCTGCGACTACAATGCCAAACAACAGCGTTGTGACAACGATGTCAACTGCAGTGTTGTGACAACGATATCAACTGCGGTGTTGTGACAACGATGTCAACTGCAGTGTTGTGACAACGATGTCAACTGCAGTGTTGTGACAACGATATCAACTGCGGTGTTGTGACAACGATGTCAACTGCAG
>JAOBYE010241765.1:0-16614 GCA_025403585.1 Parazoanthus swiftii | reverse complement strand
TAGATAGATAGATAGATAGATAGATAGATAGATAGATAGATAGATAGATAGATAGATAGATAGATAGATAGATAAGATAGATAGATAAGATAAGACAACTTTATTTAACCTTGTAACGTATGTTACATTAAAATTGAATAAGGTTACAAACTCTATTTTTTGTGCATGCCGCGAGTATTCACAAAATTCTATAATGGATGGATGGATAGCTGGATAATAGTGAATAGTGATATATTCTAAAACATCGCAGCTTACAGTGAATTACGTTTAGCTTACATTTGAAAATTGAATGTTTAATAACAATAAAAGCTAAAAATAAATGTGTGGTGTGATTAACAAGGGTTGATATGAAATTTATGTTTTTTTTTTGCTGTAAGGTTGAATGAATAAAGGTGACGTTTCGGAGCGTTGGTCATTCATCTGGATTACTGTTATAAAAAATGTGCAGAATTTTCATAAGATAATTACGATAAACTCTTTTGAGTCTGGGTTCCAAGTCTCTGTTAGAATAATTGATTTTTCTAATGTATACGAGTAAAAATGTGCCTTGATCTTGCTGTTCTTGATGTTTTGAATGTTTACAAGATTATAAACTATCGAGGACCAAAAATTGAATTAACTCTTTAGCTTGTTATTCTATTTCCTTTCGGATTATTTTATGACGCGCGTAAAACAGGGAAACTTAGGGACTTTTCGCTTGCTTGTTAAAAACTATATACTATATTATTGGTTCAAGTGATTCATTTGCTCTTCAAATTGTTTAACTTACCATACATCGGTCATAATTTTTCTGTTGTCCTTTTAGAAAGTTTAATAGAATGTTTGTGTCTGGTAATACCTCGACAACGGATATACTTAATTCATATCAGTATTCGGTTTGGCAGCCACATATATACCGATAGCCTGTGAACAGGCTCGCCGGAGAGCCCGTTCGCAGCTATATATACCAAACAGCTAAATATAAGACACGACTCTAGCTTATTAAGAGTGCTTTTCTGGACTTGGTGATTTTTCTTGAGAGCAGATAAATTTTTTAAAATATGAATATGATTAGTATTTTTCCACCAAATTCCTGACTTCTCGAGACTATTTTATCGTTATAACATGAAAATGGAAAGGAAAACTGGCAGTGAGATCATAGAACTAAGTCATCAGCTATAAAAGAAATGATCGTTGCAGGTTAAAGCTGCAGTTTCGGTGCATAAATGGGAAATGATTTATAATTTATTGAACGGCTTCTTGGGAGTCATAACATGACGGAAGAACTCTTTAAGTCTCCTTGCCAAAGGCAATGCAAATTTCCTTTACAAGTCCTTTCAAAACTATCTAACTCTTTAACGGATCTCAACTGAATGGATAATGTATTAACGGCAAAATCTTATGAAAGGTCGCTTATTTGTGTAAATTTACACAGAATTGGAAGGGAAACATTCACAATATGATCAAACAAACGAAAATCGGACTGCATTTTACACCAGCGCGAAGGTCGAATGGAAAACCAACATATATGTTATTTAATTTACAAATGCAATTTCTTGAATTAGACAGAAAAAGCCGCTTTGTTTAAAACGTTGGGTTGACGTTGCTTCTTGTTTTCGGGAGCTGGCAGTCACAGTGCAGTCGTGGACTGTTTCCACAGCAGAAAAACGACTAATTCCCCAGCGAGATCAGATGTAATCATATAGAGAGATAGTGAGAAACGTCTGTGAGAATGACACTGAAACAACAGGGTAGCTTTGAACGCTCTCTGCCTTGCAGGTCTAATTTTTTAATAAAAAGTAAATTCGATGAAACAGATCAGCAAGCAGTAGACTGAAACAGTATAGAAGATTATTCGAACAGCCAACTTCGCAAACGAGAATCGAAACTGAATCATTCGTTCTTCCGTGAAGAGATTCACTCTTCCCGTCACGACTTGTCCCCTTAGCAGAATGAGACAAGTATTCAAGGTAAATACTAGAGGTTAAAATGCATGTTTGAAGATCGTCCTATCTATGTAGTTTCGCCGCAGACGCAAAGTACTGGTCACTGAGTTTGTACAAACGGTTTAATGTAAAGCTTTTGGTCTCATTTAACGCCCACATGCAGAACTGGACTAAAGAGACATCAAAACAAAGATTAGAACCAGTTATTAGATTTTTGCGTTAAGCGTCTTGGGCACTTTTTTTCAATTTAATATTAGATCACAGACTGCAGGATTTAAATTGACTAACTATCAATTGTCTATTTACTTGAAGACCAGGAATTACACAACTTTTGTCATTGCCTGTTGCTTTTTAGTTTTACCCTGGTTTACGCCAGCCGGCTTTCCATGAAGTCCATAATTTTATAATGCAAGTTTCATTGCAAGTTAAGCATGATTTGTTATATCTTGCTGAGGACTGAACTGGTATATATTTCAAGCAACCTTTACTCTTTCAGAATGAGGGGCCAAGATGCTTTTCTAACCACGATTCCCACTATGATCGTACGACCTTTTCAGTCGTTGGCGAACGTACGAAAAGGCTGATATTTTCGCTAGCGGCGAGAATTTGATGAAACGTATTTTGCGAGCACGGACCACTTTCAAGAATACGCTTGGTGAGATTTTTGTAGCTCGAGCACTGAATCAGTTAGTTATTGCAAAACCAGAAAAGTTCGAACGGAAGAATACCCACAGCTTTGCGGCAAACTATTCTCGAACAAGAGCGTAATTTTGCGAGCACTTAGGGACTTGAAAGACACTACATATGTCCCTTAGGGCATTTCTGCTAAGGGAAAGAACTTAAAATCTGTTTACAGAAATTTTCAGTAAGAAAAGATGCGGTTGATTTGACAGTCTCTGAGGTTTCTAAAATTTTGCCTTGGTCACATGTTCAAATGGTATTTACACCTGCAACCAAGCGAAAATTTGCCCCGAAGATAATCGAGTTAATCTTGTTTATGAAAACGAATCAAGTGAAACCTATTTTTAGTTTTCCAGGCGCTGAATGTTTTGTCCTTGCGTGCAAAGGTTTGATTATGCTTTACATTTGATATCAGCTGGAAGAAACTGCAAACAATCGCTCTTGACTGCAGCTAACTTTATTCTCGTTTTAGAAAAGAAAATGTTTTGCGGTTTGCCTCTGTTTTCGGTCTTTGATTTAAATGAAAACATTAATTTTCGGTGTTCCCACGTCGTATATGACAGATGGATGCAGCTGTGCAAGACTTAGTTATATTCTTAAGTTATTCCCTCGTAACTGTTCATTTATTGCTGTAGACTTAAACCGCCAAATTTCTATAGCAATACAATTTTCATTATAAAATAGCATGGTTGATGTTCGGTGTGATATCAAAAGCACGGGTGTTGGACAATAGACTTTTCTCCAAAGATTGTTTAGTTGTTTTGCAAAAGGGAAATTACTTTCCATGATTTCAGAAACATAATAGTTTTGAAAGGATGAAAGGACTATATTATGTTGAAAAGAAAGCTAATGGAAAGCTAATCAAAGAAGCCTTAGAGTCATGAATACGAAGTGTAAACAAGTAAAAAACAACGATTAGTCGCTTTGTGGAGCCCTCCATTGATCTTTTAATCTCGGCTTTTTCCTGAATGTTCTTTCAATGATACAGGAAAACCTAATTTGAAACTACGAAAACTTTGTTAAAAAGCTAAACTAAAAACTTTTTGTCAGTTCTAGCCACAGTATCTGAGATTTAAAAAAATCCGGCTGAAATGTACTTTTTCTTTTCAGTACAAACTCAGTAAAAGGAGTACGCCAGACCTTCCGATATGAATCTTTCTTCAGCCTTTTTGTACCCAAACGTGGTTGGATATCTTTGATTAAAATTGAAAACTGGGTATGTTAATTCCTTTCTTTTTCTGCAATTAATTGTGTAATATACTTGAATTGGTTTTTCGGAGAATGTTATATTATGTTAGAGCTTTTGGAAGTTCTGTAGTATTTCATGAAACACAAGAATTTAAATCTACGGCTAGGAACTAAGTTTGTCTGCTATTCATTTCACATGCCGCACGCTCCAGGAAAGATCCAAAACCGAATCGTTTGTCGACCCCATGGATTGAATAAACAGAAATTTTATACTCTTGTAGGAATACCACATGTCTGCAAGTACAGTTTCTTTGACGATATGTGTCTGGGATTCAGTAGATTGTACTCATTTGTATTAGCTTCTATATAGACTGATATTATGTGCTATTGATTTTTAAAATTGCGAGGGTATTTTTTATTTCTAAAGTGTTGTCTGTTGAGAAAAAACAGTTGAAGCTGTATGAAAACAGATGAACGAGTGGGGACTGTTGCGTTCGGCGCTAATAAACAGTCTTCCTCTGTCGCACTGTGGAGATTTATCTTTTCGACAGTAGTGAGAAAATGGTTATCTTTGTGGTTCATCTACAAGTTCAGTCAAAAATAATTGATTTGCTGAGAAAGCTATATTGTTGTTTATCGAGCCAAAGTGGTGTCTCTGCCCGTATGATAAGCCATTGAACCACATCCCCTTCTCTTCAAATCTCACTTCAGGAGCTTCCGGCCTGCAAAAGTAACAGTAACTCAACCGAATTTTGGCTTCCGTGCCCCACTGTTGTCTTTTGACTAAGAATATTCTTTTTAAAGGGCCACCTCAAATAAGAATAATGTAATCAAAACATCAATATATCACATTTGAAAAGCTTCTTTCATCTCCATTCACTTCAACCTCAAAACACAATTTCTGAAGTTAAAATTTTTAAAAATTTGGTTTAAAAAACTAAAATAAAGGCATAGTGTTAAAGCAAAATGAAAGGCATTTACAAAATAATATCAGATAAGAGTACAGTTATAGCGTAATAGTAATGAGTTATTGGCTAAGCAGAAAGCTGACTAGTCGAAAAATACCAATTTACTTATGTCAGTTAATTAGTTTAGAATAGTTAATTCGCCTAATTCTTAATGGACGTATTGATTTTTGGCGTTCTATTCCATTTACACCAATATTTTGAGTAAACCTAGTTTTCTTTTACATTTTTTCCTTAATTTAATCATTATATAAGACGTAAAGAAACAATGTCTTTAATATTTAAGGGAGAAGACTTATCGGCTACGACCAGAAGAGAACAATGACACATAAAAACGCCATGAACAGTCGATAAGTCTACAAGAACCCCACGACATTTGTCAGAACTTACTTTAATTCTGAATGCAATTTTAAGTTATTTAAATGTTTTTGCACGTATATGTTAACGTAAGAACGGGTATCGACGAGGTTGATAATATTGTTGTTGATAATAGAATAAACTTTCTGCCACCAAGTATGTAACATTGTGTTTTTAGAATGTGCAAAACTCCTTTCCATTTAACGATTATCAGCTAGACTAATACCACTGATTCATAAATAAAATAAAATGTGTTTTGACACTGTTGTTATAAATAATGTGAGAGACAGTTTAATGATTATTATTTTTTCATATGTTAAAGTTCTCTGATTTGTTTTTCAAAGAATTGTGAAAGAAAACTTCTTACTCGCTTAATTTTGTCTGTCAGCAGTTCGATCAAAAAATTTCAACTTCCTTTTATGCCCGCGGTAGAGAATTCAAAGAGTTTGAGTTCATTGTCAAAGAAGACTGCTCTGTACTCATTAGTCTGAATTATATAAATAAAAGTTGACCGAGAGGTGTGAAACATCTACTCCCTATTTCAACCCCCGTGGTACCAATTTTTCAATGGACTCCCTGACTGGTGTAATACGTAAATCTTTTGAATCCTGAAGTATAGTTGATTAAAAAGGTGTCAAATAATTACCTACGGAATCACTTGTTTTGAAAAATAATGTTTGACATATAACATTCTTGCCACATTAATTTAACACCTCTATAGATATCAGTAAAAGTAAAGAATTGTGAACATTTTGCGAACGAACAAGCAAGTTCAAATAGTGTGAACAATTATTCTATGTATTTGGAACTGTGATAGTATAAAAAGAGCGCAAGGAGAGCTTTTAATTTGTCATAGTACTAGTCTGCAGATCTACGTGGTAGCTGTGGCGTAACCGACATAAAACCTAGTCCCTGGTAGCCCCTTGTCTGTGTATTAATTGTAGCTCTGTCATTCAAAGTTATGACAGTAGGTTATGGTGTTCTTGAAGTTATCTTTCAAACTGAATATGTGCCAACAGTGTGTTAGGGTTGGTCATCAATTAGTCCTCCCCCAAGGAATAGATCGAAGAGTTTTTAAAAACAGCCTGTCTCATAACGATCAGATAGACTGAATTTGCACAAACAAGTTACCGTTCTTCTATAATCGTTGTGCGTTTGATTTCGACACTTGTTTTCGTCTCTGAACTAATCTGACATAACAAAGTATAGAGTCTGAATGCCATGTAGTTGCTATAGACAAGTGTGTCTATGTGTGTGTGTGTACGTGTGGTTTTGTGTGGTAGTAATATTTCAGTGTCATAGTTAGTTTACGATAGACAGTAGTAAACACAGCAGCCGGTATTACAAGCAGATATCTTAAAAACGTTTATTGTAAGCTCTTTGGTTTTGGTCAGTTACCGAGCAAGGATATATTTTAGTTTTTATGTCTTAAATGCTCTTTTATACTTTGTTCCATTTAAACGATAAAACCAGTTGACATTGAAAAAGCGAAATAAACATTTCTGTTCAAACAGATAAGAACCAGCTTTTGTTCCAGCTAGCGATCTATAGAGATGTTTTGTGAAGTAAATATACCTATAACTATGAGGATATCAACTCAGTTTATTGACTTAATATCTAATTATCTTAGCACAAAGATTAAGATTTTTCGACATTTTCATAAAGCCAGGATTTACGACAAGTTATGCGCTTTACTACTAAACTACGGAACGTTTGAGCAATAATCTATCCGTAAATTTGTGTACGATTAGAATATGACAATCAGAAGGTGGTATGTTCAATTGAAATGAGATAATTCCTCCCTGCTTGAGTCTCCTGCCAGTTTCACGCGGTAAACCAACTCAAATCACGAAAAATATCTCTTGGAATGTGAAGAATATTTGATTTCATTATCTATTTAAAGTAAAATTACTTAACAATTTCCTTAAATAAGAGGACGTAGCATAACTTTTGTGCGTTTTTGTACACTACATTGACTGTTTCATGTTTTGTTTCAAGTGTGTGTTTGTGAATAACATAAGTTTTCAGCAATAATTTGACTGATTCAAAACTTGTTTCGCTGGTGCCTTTCTAAAAAAGTTTATTGTCGTACTTTAATCACATAATGTGTTTTCCTCACTTAAAACTCTATTTGTTGCGAAAAGAATTTCATTTGGAAGGTCGGGGATATATTTTCTTTGCAAGGCGTTTTGCTGCTTTTTAAAATCATAACTCAAAGACTTGTGTGTGGTTGCCAAACTTTTATATACTTCAAAAGGTGTTACTTTTTTGTGGCGAGTGAACCTCGCCTTGTGAAAGTAGTTGATATTTTGATTATGTGTAGTACAAGGGAAAAATCTTTCTACATCTAAACAAGTTCTTACTTCATGTTATCAGCGCGAGTACCAGTTGGTGTTAATATGTCTCTCTGTGGACTCGGTATTGTTGGAGTTTTGATTTATACCAGAGTTCATAGCCGACAGTTGACCATGAAGAGTATTTGTTGGTGACGGAGTTCGTAGATTTCCTCGTTCGTCTCCAGAATCATCGTGAGTTAGGCTGTGTGGAGGTGACGGCGAAATTCCGTGTAATTTCATATGTTTTCGTAGAGAACTTGGATGAGTGTAGCTTTTGCAGCATCCTTGGTATTTGCAGTTGTATGGCTTGTCGGAGGTATGAACGTGTGAATGCTTTTTTCTGTCGCTTGAGTTGGCGAATCTTCGATCACAGCCGGCGAATTCGCAGACGAACGGTTTTTCACCAGTGTGAGTTCGTTTGTGAATTTTCAAGTTTTCTGACCGCGCAAACAGCTTTCCACAGCCGGGGAAGGGACAAGGGAAAGGCTTTTCTCCTGTGTGTACTCGTATGTGGTTAACGAGTTTGTACTTTGCTTTGAAAGGCAATCCGTTTCTTGTGCAGTTTTTCCAGTGACAGACGTGCAGAGGAGATTCGTTCTGGCTCACATGGTCGTCGTTCAAGTGCCGTACAATCTCATGCATAGCTGTGAACTGTTTGCCACAGACTTTGCTCTTGCTGTACTGTAGCTGATCGACCCACTCGCATGTCATGATTTTGTTGGTGGGTTGGCTTGGCGGCCAGGGAAAGTACGAGGGGGCCAAGGACGGTCGGTGGGGGTCATAACCATAAGCTGCTTGTGCTGTGTATATGTCGGGCATGCGAGGGAATACATCGTTCTGTGGACCAACTGGGAAGCGAAATGCTCTCTGGCCAGGCTCGGCGTCTGGGCCCATAGCCATGGCTGTTGGATAGAAATTTCGGTGAAGAGGCTTTACGTCTGGTTTTGACTGGTGAAGAGAAAGCTGGCCATAGTTTGAAGAATGCATAGCGGATTCCATAGCGTGGCCGCATTGAGGATATCTGGAGGACCCAGGCATTGACATGGATTCATAAAGTGAGTGAGGGCCATGTGGAAGCGAGGAGGATCCTGCGGAATGATGGCCGTGGTTGTGATCCGAGTGTCGGAATATATCTCGTCCGGAGTAGTTCTGAGCTGTACATGACGGTCTCCCCGCTCCAACTTCAGAGTGCGGCACAGGAAAGCCATAGCTGTTCTGCTGACTTGTCAGTATTGGCTTAGTATCAACCATGGTCTCTGGCAGGCGATGTGCTGCTAGGTTAAGTGTGCTGCAAGAAATGATAGTTGGATTAGCGTCCATAAAGGGATTAGTTCTCCCTAGTGAAGTTTCTTTCCCGGCATCAAAATAATCGCCGACTGGCGGATGTGCAAGAGAAGCTTGATACATCGATAAATTATCCATGAACGGACAGGAACGCTGCTTGACCAGTAGCGATGGCTCTTCTCTCACTGCCTCTGTCTGTCTTCCGTTAAGTAGAACTACCGGGAGTACAATGTCAACAGATTGCAGCCAAGTGTTTCTTTATAGATCGGTTAGATATCCTACGATCTGCATCCGTGTTCTTTGCTGAGGGCACAGCTTGACGATTATAGTAACACTTGATTGGCTTCTGGCTTGATATGTTTTGGTAACAGTTTAACTGACCAATCACTCAACGGTAGAATGAGCTGGCGCTTGCGCAGTTATGGGTAACCTCCAGAGTGGATTTGTTCAGCGTTTGCACATGAGGCTCTCTTCTTGTCCTTTGTTTTCGGCCGGTGGCTCAGCTCGCAACCTTCAGCCAAAACTACCTTTCCAGAGGAAATAAAAGAGCGTGGTTGGGTTGGTTCACCTTGCTTGTTTTACCTTTCTTTGGGTATAATCCCCAAATGAAGCAGTTGAACAGTGAAATCTAGCTTCCAACTGAACTTCAAATGTGCATGCGGCAAGCAAAGCCCATTGAGAAGGCTTTCTGGGGGGCGAAATATCAATATTCACTTTCACATTAGGTCGCCAAATAATGTACCGGAGACGGAATTATTAGATATGGAGACATGCTAACTTTCTTTTTTGTCATTTCACGTTACAGAGCTAATGTCTCTCGCGTGGAAAATTGGCAGTTACGTGTATCAGACTGTACCTTAACTTAGACCGCACTTTCATACGAACCCAAAACAATCGACAAAGATCAAGACGAAAATAATTAGTAAATTAATCCCACGCAGCAGAGTCCCTTGTAAACCACTGAATACAATTCAAAGCGAAATCTCTGACGTTTTATTACATTGAAAGTTTCTGTAAGGCCAAGTTTCTGCAAGATGTTTAGCTAGAAAGCTGACGACAGGCGCTTTTAAGCAGCTAATTCCTCAGCCCCGCCTTAATATGAATAAGATCTTATCTGAAAAGTCACGGAATAAATTGAAGTTGAGTACCGTTACTCGGTCCATTACCTTTCTTAGTTTCTAATTTTGGAGCAAAACTTTTGTTTATCAACTAAAGTTAGTGGGGATCTCATTATGCAGTCGCTGCAGACCGAGTGACGACCTTAAGAAGTATAAAGAGAATGGAATTATTCCCTCTAGTACGGTCATCACACCGCGGGACATGTTTGCTTAACAATAATATAAAATCGATTTGAGATAAAAGGTCTGTTGACTTCATCGCATCGAAAGAAATGTCGTTACGGGACCATACATGAAGCGGAACACACATAGGTCATATCAAAAGGCGAATAATATTTTAATCTTGGGTTGTCCAATAACATTCAGACATTCCATTGTTTGAAAGTATTTTAAGCGAAGTTTCTTCAGCTTGAGAGAATTGGGCAAGACAAATCTGTTTAGTTTATCAGATCAGAAATCATTAATTTAGAAAAGGCTTAATGTCTGACTCAAGGCGATAAGAGTTTGACACCAGAGCAATCAAACCCTGCGTTCAAAAGAACAGTCACCTCTATTCGCAGCGAAAAGAGCTTTATACACTTCCTTTAACTGCGGGACTGGCGTCGGCTCTTTCACAGTTTTTCAATTTTTTAACTGCAAATCACCAACATCTGTTTCATAGCGAGAATTATTGGTCCATCTGGTGTCAGCAGGCTCACGTGTCTGTTACTCGTCATAGAGGTATTAGAGATGATATGAATTACACTGATCTTTAGGCTTCCGGTTCATAAGCAGCTGGGAGGTGACTGCAACCATAATTTCCGGTTGGACTAAAGTTACATTTTCCGTCTACGATGATAATCCTTTTTATATAATGAAAGGTAAATATTGAAAATATATATATGTTTAGAAATTCATTTTAGATGCATCCCTAGCTCCTGTTGTAGATGGCTTACAAGAAAGAAGCGTTTTGCTTTTGTGAATTTCCCGAAGTTATCAAGATACACGAAGTTTAATAATTGAAGACTGAAACTGGGCAGGAAAATGCCCTTGGAAGAATTAATCTCCACCATTTGGTACAATTTTTGAGGCCAATGGTCAACAGTCGAATCTCGTTGATATCTAGTATAGACTCTATAGAAAACCAGCATGAGTGGTTTATTCACTCTGAGTCTAAGCAAAATAATCAAGGATTAACTGGGAAAGTTGTGTACCCAATGCATCTATTCCTTGTGTGCACATTTAGGGCCAAAATTAAAGCTTTTGTGAAATTAAGTTTACCATCACCGGGCAAAATTGTACCGTATGGCATAGTAACAGCGAAGGAGCCAAAGGCATTTATAATAAATGTTTTTGAAAAGTGACATGTCAGTCTATTGCTATTAAAGTGCGCGAAAGAAATCATATTTCGTTTCAGATTTATTTACGTTTGTTGAAAAGTTCACAGTTGTCAACTCAGTGCCATATCAGTAATTCACATTAACAGCTCCGCGTGAGCGAACAGATAAGGCATCAAGATGGGCCAGTCAGATCAAGGTGCAGACAAAAGTAATCATCGAAAGAAATCCATATCATGAGGCTTTGTATAGAAGTACAAAACAAATCTGAAATAGGTACGGTGTAATCACTAGATGGAAGAAGACCTGCAAATGGTCGAGTCAGTCGTGGCTGACAGCTTGTTGATTTGATGAAGTACGCAGGTCAACTGATTTCTTGTTGATTGCGCTGCCTTAGTACTTTAGAATTTGTGCTTCGCCGTTTTAGTGGCCTTCGTCTTTCACAGTACAGATGAGTTGTGACCATACGAGCTGCAACTAATCCTGAAACTAAAAAAATAAAACCTTAATGATATTACCTATTAGCAGAAAGACAAGAAAACCACTCTAGTCTCGCTATCTCCGTTACTGCACAATTTAGTCCAGCCATAGATTTAATAACTAAATGATCTGTATTAAATGAGTTGTGACCATGCATTCATTTAACTTTTCTATTTGTAATAAAAGCTCCAATTAATTAATGCATTGACTGGACTAAATGCCTGACCGATATTTGGAAAAAAAAAAAAAACAGAGAAAAAACTCCTCGTGGTTTCTGAAATGAAAACGACCCTCGAAGTATATAAACAGAACTGTAAAACTACGCTGGACTCGTAAAGGTTCCATTAGCTGGTGTAACTTTAACTTTTGTTAGCAACTGAATTGAAATACTTGAAAACCCTTTTGTTTTGCATAACAAGGGCTTCTATGAACCACTAAGCAATTTTAAATAGTCTCCAACTTTTACAAATCCTTTTGAAGAAAGTGAGGATTTAGTTCACAAAGTATTTCCTTTCAGCTAGACAATGCATAATGCGTGTGATTTTTTCCCTCAAAGAATAACCCTTTTGAGAACCCCGAGGCTGGAACTTTTCTTTAACACTTTCACTCCCATGAAGTTTATCAACATCCGTCTTCTCCTAACAGTATCAAAATCACAAATATGTTCAATGGTCGTATCGAAAAAGCAATTGATAATCCACCCCAAAATCCAAATATTCCCAAGTTGTTGTTAGGAAATTTTGGGAGACAAATAACGATAATTTAGCTGAATACATCATTTGCAACTTTAGTGGTGAAAAGGATAATTATGCTAAAACAAGCCAAACAAGGTGCATAGTTCAGAACTAAAGAAAAGGTTTATAAAACGTATGACTGCAATAGATATAAAACAGTACATATATGACAATGTTTGAAAATTATTTGACAACAGAAATAACATTATGTTATGACAATGATGAGGGCATGGCGCTGCCAGTGACAGCGACAATGATTGACAACGATAGTGATAACTAATAATGATGAAAAAGATAGTGATAATGGTAATGGTGATTTTCTAAATGTAATGCTAGTCATATTAGAAGTGATAATAATAATAATACTAATGATGATGATAGTGACGATGATGATAATGACAGTAATATCTAATGAAAATGACAGTGATAAAGCAATGGTTGATATAGTAAATATAGTAATGCATGGTTTCAATGAGATGATGATTGCGATGATGACAATATGATAATGATGATCATGACCATGATAATATTGATGCTGAGGATAATGTTGAAGACAATGATAATCACGGATGATATTAATGATAATGTAATAATAAAAATTAAAATGATAATATTTAATAAATAATAATGATGGTAATAGTGATAGTAATAGTGATAGTGGTAATGGTAGTTGGGAGAAAATAAATATCGTATTGGCCGGAATCGTGAAGCGACGAAAGCTAATATGTTTTCTACCAACGTCGACAAAGTAAGGTGGCATTTACGTCTCAAAATAGTAATACATTTTGTATCGCGTTTTTCTTTGCCTTTCTAAAATGGTGCAAAAGATAATGCGACGGCGATTGATTGACAAATTCACAATACCTGCGCACGTCCCCATAAAAGCCTTTAAGCTAAAACACAGGCCACACTCTTTCATTACCAAAAAGAAAAGCGTAGTATACGAGCCAGAAGTAAGGCTAGCGAAAGTTCCGTCGAGCGATTAAACGTAAGCCACAGGGCTTGGGAGAATGGGCAATCACTCCCAGCATAACGACGTTAAATAAAATTTAGCTTTTAGTTATTTAGTAGATAGCATTATAGTGCTAGCGTTACGACTATTGTCTATGAGATAAAGGTGTAGATAAAGTTGCAGTGTATATAAAGGAAGAAACAGTTAAAACGACAAAGACAGAGGAAGGGAGGGGTAATCTGAAGGTTTATTCGATTTCAGGAAATCTTATGAACGAGTAAAATGGATACAATCTCTTTTTGTCCTTTTTTTGTAAGGACGTTGACTGAAAACAGCCCAAACATTCGAGAACATTTAAAGAACACTCTCAAACACAGGATAGGTAAGAAACAGTTTTGTAGAAATTGGAAAAAACTGTTACTATAGACTGTAAAGTAATGTTCAGCATTTTGATCAATGTTTGGCAGAAACTACAAAGTCTTTAGGCTAGCCGTATCGAAACATAAATGAACACGTTTACTGTAGTACCCATTTATCATACATGGAAAATATCACTATTAAAAATATCCCCAAAGTTAAGATATAAGAACATTTTGAGTGTTAAAGCTCTCGACAATCCAATTGCTGAAAATTAAGGTAGCCAGAAAGTTCGGCCATCATAAAAGTAAGCATTTCGACACACATTGTAAATGTTCGTGAGCTTTTTACAGTCACTAATTGTGAGGCAACATAAGTCCCAACCTTTGCGAAAACGTTTCCAACCAGAAAAAAGTTTCTTTCAGAATATTCTTTTAATGCACTGATGGGAGTCGAGGCTTGATTCTTTAACTGTTATCAACTTTAATATTTTCGTTTTTTTCAGAGAAACTTTTTTTTCCTTTTGAACCTTTGTTCGTTGTATATGTAACTGTATTTGGTTGTAACTCAAGTCCCCGAGGGTATCAGCCGTCAAGCTGCATGTCGTGGAAATAGTCATGTTATTGTCTTACCGATATCGAGGAGAAACAAGTGAAAGAACAACAAACTGCTTCTTCAATTAGGAATTAAACTCACGACATCCTGGTGAGTTGTCTTCTAGCCACTGATACAGCAGGATTTTACAGCTGGTTACAGAGCCGCAATTTTACCAACTCGCTACAAACTCGAATGGTAAAAGAGTGGATGTTAATTACCTACCAGTGGTTGGTCGCATTGTTTAGTGTCTGTTGCATTCTTGCTCGGGGCATTAAGTCTGTGTTATTCTCTCACGTAGCAGTTAACCACCTGTCTGGTGGTGGGTTTCATTCGTGCTCGGGGCATTTTAGATTTGTTGTAGCACACGAGTGCCTCGTTTAACTACAAATTGTTCGGAATGTCGTGAGAAGCAAGAACTCTTTATGGCACCTTTAGCAATGGGTTTCCAGGAGTTTAAGTATGAAGTTCACTTAATACGGTCTCTAAAATATAACCACCTTTAAGACATGCGAGACCAAAAAATGCTAAACTAAGCAAAAACCTTTCTGATGCCCATATTATAGTACTTATTACTGTGACC
Organism: Parazoanthus swiftii; assembly: GCA_025403585.1. Classification (NCBI taxonomy): domain Eukaryota; kingdom Metazoa; phylum Cnidaria; class Anthozoa; order Zoantharia; family Parazoanthidae; genus Parazoanthus; species Parazoanthus swiftii. The sequence continues at coordinate 1,744 of JAOBYE010241765.1, read as the reverse complement.
AAAATGAATTGATTTTATGTCGATTTGAGATTTTTTGCCGACGATGTATGTAGATCTTCAGTTTTTCCTCTTCTTCTTTCGATCAATTAAATTCAATTAACCGATTAACCTGTTGTCTGCTTAGTTTCTCTGCTTGCTGATTAGGTTGTCCTGGCTCAATTCACATTTTCAGCTAATTTTCGTTGAGACGCACTTATCCCCTTGATCCATTTCGGCCATTTCTAGTGTTCCACGTGTTGTCCTCATTTTTGATTGAATTTCATGGATCAAAAGAAACCACATAGGAACCCCTATGGTATTGCAGTTGCGAAGATGCACGAATGATATTGAGTTTATTCAAAACTGCAAGGAAGAAACGTTTATTGCTGTTTTTGAAAGAAACTTAGTTTCTTGTTTATCATAAGTAAATTTACAATTATGTTTTTGGAGTCATTATTTTACACTCGACCTCCCATATGCTAACCGAGGAGTGGCACTTGCTCGTTTGCTTGACAGGTGACCGAGTGTGGTTCGTTCAGTTCGATTTTCTCTTAGGGTAGTTTAATTTTATTTACACACATCGCGCATGGTTCGTGATTAAGTTCGTAGTCGACGCAGCTAGTTGAGTTTCCTAAATTTGTTTCGGCCACATTTGTTCTGTTATTGTTTCAAGCGCAGATACCAATATGCTATACTCTACCTGTATAAACATGACGTCACTTTAATATATATTATTCATCATACCTATGTCATAAAGAAATGAAGTCATGGGAATAAGTTGTCACTGAAAAATGGTTTAAGTTTTTGAAGAATATTAGCAAAAAAAGGCAAACATTTTCTATTTTCTTTTCTTTTATATACATTTTTCATTTCAATTTTTGCAAAAATACTTACAAGGTTCAAATATATAATAGAGCAATGATCGGAAATCAGACTACGAAAATAAGTAGGATTGTGTATAGAAATATTGGAATAAACTGCTTAGTTAGGTATTAAAATGTCTTCCAATTTCGTTAATACTGATTTAATATTGTGGAGAACATTTCGACTCCAAAATGTTCTCAGGGCTCGAAATAGTTGCATGTCATGGTTTTTTTTTCTGTTTCGAGTCCTGACCAGGTCTGGCGTGTTCTTCACTGTTTATTAATTTAGTTGCTACATTGATGTGTTTTGCAACACATTTAGAATTTTGATATTTAAACGGCTTTTTCACTTAAAAATATTTTGCAATAAGAATAAGCGAGTTGAGAAGCAAAGGTGGATTTGAAACGTTATATCCGAAAGTAATTTTGAGACAGAACAGCGTAATCCGGCTTGTTACATATTTGTAGTGGCCACTAGTCACTAAAATGTAACGATAAATCATTGACCAAACGGCAACCACAAAATGTCGCAGATTTTCTTTTTCATCTCGAAAGAAAGTACTTATTTCGAAATTTTTGCTCAGTATCTTATTTTGAACTTCTATGACTTTCTTTCTAATTTACTTCTACGTCTTCCATAAAATCTCAAGAAACCCATGCTTTGCAGTGAGTGCTGTAAAACAGCAACAGATTCGGTAGTTACTAAAACAAGGAACGACCTGAAACCACCTGAAACCACCTGAAACGATCTGAAACCAGCAATAAAATTAAAAGTCTCATCGATCTTTGGACGTTTGTTTTCACTGGAGAACTGGAAACTAGTTCCCTCGCAAAGACCCATGGGACTAACATTTTCCCGCCATCATTGAATTAATTATACAGGGGTCGGTATTAACCCCCCC
>JAOBYE010241654.1:0-16617 GCA_025403585.1 Parazoanthus swiftii | reverse complement strand
AAAAAAAAGAAAGAAAGAAAGAAAGAAAGAAAGAAAGAAAGAAAGAAAGAAAGAAAGAAAGAAAGAAAGAAAGAAAGGCGTGATCTTATAATGTGACATTATTGTAACAGTATCGACTCCCTGTTTGTGACAGTATTTTAAAAGTAATGTGACGCGCGTTGCGTCAGTATATTTTCCGCATATTTTTCAGTATTTTGACAGTATATTTATTCATGCTGAGAGAGTATGTTCACCCGTGTTGGGTGTAAAGATCATGTTTTGAACATTTTTAAGAGCAGTCTACACCCAACCTAACGGCGAAAACCCTAGTTGATCAAAACCTATATTTAGTACAAATGTGCATTAGCGAGGTAGTGTATTGACTCCATATTTTACTGATAACGTACCTTGAGGCCCGGGGTATCCTCTAGGTCCGCGGGGACCTATGGGGCCTGGATTGCCTGGGTACCCCGCAATACCGTCCTTTCCTGGAGGACCTTGAGGACCACGTTCGCCAGATGGCCCTAGAGGACCTTGTGGACCGGGCGTTCCTTTAGGGCCAGCAGGGCCGACAGACCCTGGAGGACCAGGAGGTCCCTGGGTTCCTTTAGGGCCTTGGGATAGTCCTACACCAGAGCCCCTGGGTCCCTCTGGAGGTGCCTGGCCACGATCATACTCTTTCTCGCTGGTCTCGATTATCTGGAATTATTGGGATAAAAAACAATGTCCACAGCGGCATGAGGCGAAAAAGTTGCCATGTTTTTTCTTTAATCATTTCTTTCCTTGTTGCAAAACAGGCTTGAGTTGATACACAGTTGTAAGGGGCAGAAGGGGTGACAATTCACTTTTACAATTCTCAGTACTTTGGGTTTTAATGTCAGGAGAATAGTCACTATTTTCATCCACTTTTATTTTGTTTTAGTAGAGTGCCATTAAACTATCTGTAAATTGTGAAACTTGGTCACTTTAACTAAGAGATTGCATTGCATTCCATTGACTGTTATGATATAGATATAGCATTCTGTAATGCAGTATGATGCGATGGGATGTAAAGTTGTATAACATGGTATGGCATCACATGATATGTTAATTTTTACAACTGATACGGAGTGGTCCGGTAAGGTATGGTATGTTGTCAATTACACTGTAGTTATTATTAAGAATGTATATGCACTTATCAAAGAAAACAAAAAAAATAACGTAAACTAAACGATGAAATCTAACCAAAAGAAACTTGTTCACAGATCGCGAGGCACACGTAGCTCAGATAATTTGTGTATGTATCTGTTTTGCGATACCAAAACGCATTTACTCTTTCGTTTATGAAATCAGACAAACTAATAATTGATACATGCAAATTTGCTATTAACCTCGAATCAAGTAGTTGTAGACTGTAAAAATGCTGTGCTTAGGTGAAAAGTATGTTGGAAATAAGAGTTGTTAGTTCCGCCACTAAGAGACAAAACCCTACCTTCTCCAGTTGTTTGAGTCTTTTTTCCAAGTGCCCGAACGTTGTACAGTTAAAACATTCTGTAAAAAATAACATAAATATCAAAGGCGGTTATAGGACGAAAAGCGTGCCAGTTTAACTTTATATTCAGCATATTTGGCCCTGAATGCATTGAGCTCCAGCGCCCGATTCTCGAACTAATGAAAATAATTCTCACACGTGCGTCCTGGCTCAATACAACTTTCAGATCTTTGGGTTCTGACCTTTTTCGCAGTTTGATCCCGTAAACCCGGGACAACAGCGTCTGACAGCGCTTGGTATCGTCCGCATCTCCGTTCGATATACGGGTTTGTAAACAACCCTGTAAACAAAAACCAGGAAATCAAAGTTCGTCAACTTTTCCCAATTAAAATGTGTTTTTCCACTGAAAACAATCAAAAAGTCTCCACTGTGATACTTCCCAGGTTGGCTCAGTCTATAAGACGTACCTCGGGGATCCCAGACTCAATGTTACTAGTTTCCGTTCTGACAGTCTTTGGAAAGGAAGCCGACGCCGTAAAACCATAGTTAGCGAAATATTCAGCTTACGATAAAAAAAAAAACCCTTACCCTGTATGAGTGACGTCACCAAACTTTTCGCCATGCTTTGGTGTCTTTAACCAGCTACGTTAGTGACGTCACCAAATTTATTGCCACGCGATGATGTGACCTCTTTTGTTCAACTATCATTGACAAGAACTTAGTTTTCGTGTTTCTTCCAAACATCCAATAACTTGTTTTGTTTTGTCAGCTTTATTAGAACATCTTACAAGAATAACTTACAAGAGTTATTATTATTATTATTATTATTATTAACTATTCAAGTGATCTTACCTGTACCCAGTGCACACGCGGCCAAATCCAAGGCCACCACAGTAATAAGTAACCTTCTGAGTGACTCTCTTCATCCGGGCAACTCTGCATGGCACGGTCTTAAGGACTTGAAAGTAGCAGAATCTCCCCTGCGCAGTCGCAGTTGAGCTGTCATCAGCGGAGTCAGGTTGGGCGGGTTTCAAAGACTGAACACTATTTTGGCCACCCCTAGGGTGAGCTGGATTGGAGACTGGGGAAAGAGCTGGTGCGGGAGCTCGGTACTGTGAGCCATCGCTACCATAGTACAGCGGATTGTGACTGTTTGACCTGTGCGGCCCGAGTGAAGAAATTAGGAGTTGTTGCAAAACATCAGATATTGTGCAATAACATTAGCCAGCGTAACTTTGGCGTTCTAGTCAGCCGAGGAGGGAAAAACGAGCAGAGGCGTAGCGAGCCGTGGAAGGATTGGGGAGAGGAAACTTCGCTTCGTCTGCTCGTTTTTCCCTCCTCCAAAGGTACGCTGGGTACGCTGGCTACAATAATATCAACAGCCGCAGTTGAAACGTAGCTAATCACAGCACGTCTATCAAAGTCTGTTCATTTCTTCACCTGCTCGGTTTAAGCAGAGTGTGTTGAACTTGCTACGATAATTGCTGTTTCTTTGGTGGTATTTATTTGACACCCACTTCAAAGTCTTCATTCAGAAGATCATCATATGTTAAATTTTTAAACGAAGGGATATATGGTAAAACATTTTAGTAGACAAGCGTGAGATGAAAAGAAAACTAAGGACAAAGTCTAACTTTTTAAAAAGCGTGAGTAGTAATACTGTAACGTTTGACACTCACGATGATTGTGAGAGTCTGTAGGTGTGCTCTATATACGTTACGGTATACTCACGCTGGAGCCGATCCAAGACTTTAACAAGAGGGGTTCGCAGGCCCGTAGGCACCCCGCGCACCCCCCTCCCCCCCCCCTGCCTATGGGCCTGGGTTCGGAATGACTTTGTCCGTTTTCAGTTGTATAAGATATGCTATACCGCTTTCGTCAAAACCTTCATGTTTTACGTATTTTTTCTCTTGGGTTTAGGGAGTTCGATCGAGCCTCCTAGATCCAATAGAGAGTACAAGAAAGGAAAGTTGCCGTTTGTTTGGCAGGTCTTGCTGCTTTACCGGTAATAAATAGAAAAACAGAAGCTAGTTCAAAATTCGGACAAGAAAGATAAGATACGTGAAGCATTCGTGCGATAGAAACATCCAAGATATAGTTGAGACTTTAGAACATTGCTCGGTGTGGTAGTGTGATCAACGCTGGTAACCTTGGTTATCGGTGGAACATTGTTGATTATACATGTCCTTCAGCACAGCCAACACTGGTAACCTTGGTTATCAGTGGAACTTTGTTGATTTTACATGTCCTTCAGCACAGCCTAAATGAACTTTAGTTAAAACGTGAGCGGAACTTGATAACTAATCCCATTCATTAATTAATTACAATTGATTGAATCTTGAATTTGAAAGCACAAAATAAATATGAATGGTGCGAATTTGCCACAAACGCAAAGGATAATTAATGATCTGATACAAAAATTTAGAAACAGCTGTCTCAGTGTTTGTTCTTTTCAAGTAAACTGCTAATAAATCATGTTAACATTGTGGGTTGGACTTTAACGGCAGTACAATCCGCTTTAGAGAGACTGAAAGCTAGTGGTAATCTTTTTTGACCAGGGCAAGAGCCGTCAGTAATCAAAATACAGCTACCGATACTGTCCTATAAACCGTGATAAGTGTATTATTTTGCAGCGATACAAGTACATTTAAGATGAAAGGCGGTTTACAAAGTATTATGAATCAGCTTAGCAGCAAAATTTCCTTCTTAAAAGAAAGGAGAGCTTTGTAAGAGTTAATTAAGGTAAGGAGATCATTAACAAGTTTTTGTGGTAGGACAAACGTTTTCTTACACGGATACTTAAATTGACAGTTAGCCAGTGAATAATTAACCCTCTAAACACGGAACTGATATTTAAATTTTACTTGTAAGTTCCGTACTCAGGACTTTAAAGCTGAAAATGTGATTTTTGGGTTGCCATCGATGTGTTACTTGAAGCACGGCAAGAACTGTTCGATTTGTGGGCCTGCGCAGAAGCTAAAACCCCTTTTTTACAACAAAATCCCGATACATTGCCTGCGTTGCTTTCCCTGGTCTTTCCCTCTTCTCTCTGTGATACCCCGAATCTCAAGGTGTTCTTTCATTCGGTGCAAACGATTTTGATCTAGCTTGGAAGGTTGCCAAAAGGAATGGCTGCCTTGGTTAGCACTGAAAACTTTCCTGATCGACCTTGTTGAGAGGGATGGAGCTCTCGCGGCTTTTGAATATCTTAAGCTCCGTGCACTCTATAAACTTATACACGAAACAAACAATTAAGTAATTTTGCGGGGTAAGAACGGCTTTGCAATTAGCGAGATTACTTAGAGTTTCTATCACGCTTTGATGGATAGATATTACGCTTTTCACAAGACAAAAGTTTTTAACTGTAAACCTGAACACGAATAGAGAGCATTTTTGGTAGTTTTATTCATAGTCGACTTTTTCATTTATTCGTTTTACTTGCGACAGATCAGACTAAAGAGTTCTAACGAGACGACGTGATCTGCTGAACCTATAGGGTGAGGGAACACAGCTGTATAAAGATGTTTGAGTGTCTGTACTACAACGAGCCCTCACGTCCCAGTAAAGAGCTGATAGACTCAGATTTAGTGCAACTGGCTTGCATTACCAGGAAAGTCAATAAATGAAAATTCTTTATGATTCCGCAAACCGTTTCTACGGAAAAACAACAGATGCGAAAAAGCTGCTTATTAGACTTTTTGATTGACCGTGACGTTTTCATGATGTGAAATCAGTTGATTATGACAGACAAGTATATATTTGTTTATTTATTTGTTTGTTTATTATTATTATTATTATTATTATTACTATTACTATTATTATTATTATTTATTCAACTATTTGTTTAATTGTCTGTTTATTTATTTGTTTGTTTGTTTTTTGTTTGTTCCAAAAAAACAAGGTTCCTAAAATCCGAGTTGCTTTTGGTGAGCCGTAATCTCGACTGAAACCATGCCAAAATAAATCAGTTTCTAACGACCAGATTTTGCGAAATTTGGTGAAAGTGATGTTGTAACTTCTGCGTTACCAGGGAAACGGTCAAAACCTAAAACCTAAACTTCTATTTCTGTATTTTCATTCTAGCCAGGATTTTGTTCATAGTTGTTATCGTTCCTATGTATGACAACTACTCAGAAACTGTCAAAACTCTGACCAGAGTTTTTCACTTTCATACTTCAAACGTTTCAGCTCCTCCAGATTTTTCAAGGCTAAACCTTTTCACATTAAGTTTACGCGAAGACTTGATGTCAACAGTTGGCTAAGCTTCTTTAACCTTAAATTGATTTGCTTTACAAGTCGTATACTGTCTTTGAGCACTTTATTTTAAATTTGAGTTTATTAGAGCCTGGGAGAAAACATTAAACTTGAGATGTAGACTTTAACAATTGTTTTTTGTCTGTTCCACGAAATCACGAAACTAAACAACGTTCGATCGGTTGTTGCAAATCCATGAGTCAAGGTGAAAGTTTTTTCAACATAATTTATTATTTACAATTGATGTGTCACCATTGGTATATATATATTAAATAAATATTATGTCGTTGTCTGTTGTTAGATATTGGGAAAACACTAAATTGCCATACAAAGTCTTGTTAAGTTACTCGGAGCCATACATCATTAACACAGGGGAAGATGAATTTCCTTATCCAATAATTTTTAAGTCACCATAAACTATCAATTATAAAGCACAGTAGAACTGATATGTTGTAACAAGACCTTTAGCCTGATATCATGTTCGAAAGGTTTCTTTCATAAGACATAACAGACATATTTATACAGTACTGTAAAAGCCGACTGAAACATTATTAAAAGGTATAAACTTGCCACAAGTCTAAACCAATAAAGAATGTTTCACAAACTAGTTTTATAATAGATTACGCGAAATATTAGAAATAATATTTTAGGAATTAAGACGCGTGACCTGGTGCTGTGCTCAGTGAACGACCTCTGGTTCCTAACACCGGAAACGAAAGCAGAGTAGTTTTGAGTTAAAATTTGGGATATCTTTAACAAAGCAGTTCTGGTTTCTCCAGCAAATAGTATTTTAAAAGTAATCTAAAAGTCTAGACTCAATTTCGCAAGAAAAAGATGTTGATCAGGCAAAACAAGCTTTTCTTACGATTGTGAAAGCTAAAAGATTAATCGATTCAGCAGCACGTGTGAAAACCACGTTGAATTGAGTATTCAGCACAATATAAATCATGGCAATTTTTTACAGAATTAAAATATCAAAATAGACATGTCCATAAACGACGACACAGTTGTTAAAAAGCTCTTTTTAGGAGTTAAAAAGACACACCCAACGAAGATGTCAGTGGAGCCTTTATAGAATGGCTTTTAAATATGATTATGTTAGCAAATTGGTTTAATCGCCTTTTCATTATTACATTTTGGAATACTCTACTGATAGCATCGTTTAGACAAGCTGTTAAACGAATTCAGAGTTGGACTTTGAGCCTTTTCTCTGTAAATTCAAGAGTCTTTTGGTTCACTTGAATGTTCACATTTTTATCGAATTTAAGCCAGACAGGTGTATGTCTTTAAAGCCTGTAACAAAAATCCCCTTAAGCTCAGCCTTTGATAACATTACAAGTTTACGCAGACCTTATTCACCAGGTTTACTATTGTTGTTAGTGTACACAAACAACAAATGGACCGCCGGGAAACATTCTGCCAAATCTCTTTGCCAACAGATTTATATTTCAGTATTTGATGGCAGTTTGTATGCAGTGAATGCGGCCGGCGGATTGTGTCAGTTGTGTACCGGCAGTGGGCCAAATACAATGCGTCATGCTAGCAGTTGCATATATTGACCTTACTTACCATCGCTGTCCTGGCTCGCGATCTTGGCCTGGGTCGCTAACTGACTGCTGCCTGTAAAGGGGCAAAGCTCCCTGGTTGTCAGCAAGGTACGGATAATTCTCGGCTGCTGCACGGACAACAAAGCACAATGCAATCAAGAGCGAGTTCTGGAGCTTTGAACCACGAGCCTCCATTCTGGTGAGAAGAACACTGAGTTTCCTGTTTGCTCAAGTTGAGTCCCGTCCCTATTCTCGTCGCGTTGCTCTGCTGCTCACTCAGTTCAGCGTTCGAATTTGTGCCTGAGGCGAAACATCCAAAAGATATTAATAGAGTTTTTTAAAATACATTGCTAAAGCACTGGTTGTGATACAACTGATACTAAATTTGAGACCTTCTACGATAGGGAGGCAGTTTGTACAACACGATATCTCTTATTTTGACGTCTTCAATCTTGTATCACAGGAATTCTGGCCAGTTGAATGACAGATATATGAAGGCCCTGGCTCCCTTTTGTGTTAATTGCGCCTCCTGTGGTTGTTGTATTCAGATGACGGAAAACATGTTTTGAATTGACGCCCGATGGGTGACGGATGTCCTGTCGCAACGGAGCGATGACAGCACCGAGCACTTCTTAAAAAATCGCGTGCGTGAATGAAAATATTTTATCGATTCAGTACAGGTTGTTGGTGAATAACTTTATTTAAAATAATGCACCGGTCGCATGGGGAGGAAGTATTTTGGTCAGCGGTGATGCTAAGTGCTAAGATTAAGAGGAGAGAAGATCAATAGGTTAGATTTAGCAAAACTGACCAGTTTAGCAAAATCCGAACAATTCATTTCTAACCACGTCGCATATGAGTCAGGGCAATCTGTCAACCCAACTCATCATTTATAAACTCCCAATATTTGAGACAAAAATATATTTTCCCTCATTAATTTTTTTCTCCTGGAGATGGGCTAGAATATATTCACTAACTTAAGACCATTTCGTATCGTGTCAATAGTCATTTTATTTTTTGAAAAGACGTTCACCTTTCTTTGGCCCCGCTTTTCATTTTCAAAAGTTTTACTAAGCATCCATGTAATTGTCGAAAATTTTAATTAGAGAAATTAGTTTACTTTAGGATCATTTTTTTCGAATCCTATTTTTCTGGATATTTCCTCATACGGACATCACTCGTCTTTCTTAACATCGGTCGTTCTCAAAAGACCGAAAAGTAGTGTTTTGCACTAGGTACGAATGTCCTGGCCAGTGTAGTCGTAGGGTCACGCAGTGTCTGTCTGCATCTGAAGTGTTTGTTTCAAGTACGTGATGAATCCAGGCCCGATTAACTAACAGGATTAACGCTTTAGCTGCAAAACAGTTCTAGGGTGGTACACGAACCCAGAGCGTATGATATGATCTAATCTGAGTTTTATACTTACATTGAAATATAAATACCTGCATCCGTGGTCTGTCTAAACTGAAATGTTCATTCATATATTCCGGCATTTCAAAGTTTACCCACAGTCAGTTTTTATAATTTGCTTTTCATTTGCTGCACCAAAATAAACTAAAGTACTTAGTAATGATATAAGAAATGGGAGAAAGTCTTGAATGCTATTGAATGGCAAAAAACAAAGATTTGCCACCCTTTCTAGTAATTTATCATTCGTTGGTAAGTTCGTTTGTTGCTTTTGTTTACCTTTTCTGTCTTTTTTAAGAATAAAGAAAAAAGCATTAAAAAGTGCTGCAATTGAAAACGAGAAATTATTGAGCAATTTGATGTTGTTTACATTAGATAATTTTGACTTTCGTTTAATAGTGCCCCAAATAAAAAGAGAAACTGTTTCTGAACAATATATGGCCGAGAAAAAGCCATCAGTACTGAAAGAGAAAAAATTAAAAGTTATTGCCGATTGTGAAAGTCATTATTGGAAAGACTCTTATCTGGACCGATAGAAAAAACAGTGTCAGTATGCCTAGCGTTCACTGGAATAGAAAAGTACACGTACTGACATAGGCACAGGACTGGCACAGACAGAGGACGGACACTGGCACAGGCATAGGCACATGAAAGGTACAGGCACGGGGACACATGCACGGATACGGGAGGTAAAGGCACGGTCAAAGGCGAACAGGCACCGGCAGGCGCAGGCAAAACTATAGACGTAAGCAGAGGCACAAGAATGAATTTGAAATTTCTGACAGGTTACACAATCTCCGACTACAAACAATTTTTGTTTTTGAAGGTTGACTGAAGTTTTTTACGCAGTATTACAATAGTAATTATTGTCAGTTAAGTCGGTAGTCTCGTACATGCAAGAACAGGCGCACAGGAGATTATTTTAAGAATCAGGTTTTTACATGATACAAAGTAATGAAATCCTCAAAGGGGTTCTGGTACTGCCATTTGCGTGGTCTTGAGAAGCAAGCTGTTTCAGAGGCCACAAGAATCACAATAGCACGCGTACTAGTACTGACTGCAGTAGCAAAACAAATATACTACGGAACTTTACTCATTTTTCCTCAGAAAGTTGTTTATTATTATCACTAGAAGTTACCAATGTTAATGGAAGTGCTGAACTACTAACTGTGACATGCTAAGGTCAAACTGTAACAAGTAAGATGTTTTCATCATGCAGTATGTTATGGAAAACACTAAGGGCATTCACCCGGTACATTTGCTTGAAATTTTAGCAAAGTTCAAAGGCTAACTTCTCAGTGTTGTTTCAGTCCAAAGAAATAAAACAGGGAAGGAAAATAAATATTTGTGACTGTCTTTCAGTTTCTCGAGCTCCCGTTCTCGTCTGACAAAGTTAACATTTAATTTATATTTTATGCTAGTATAATACCTGTCTATTGAGCAAATGCATTGGTGTAAAATTATTATTATAGTTATTATTATTACTATTATTATTATTATTATTATTATTATTATTATTGTTAATATTATTATTATATTACTTTATTATTATTTTTACATAATTACTGTTATTATATGACTTGTTACTCTTATTATTTTAGTTAACCGTGTTAAGAACTCAAAGCACAGATGGACCAAATTAATCACCTCAGTTATTTGTCCTGTAAATGCTGGAAATTTAACATATGCTCTAAATGTTAAAAACCAAAGACAAAGTTGTTATTCCACAGGTTACGAACTATATTCTGTGTCTGTGTTTGTTAGGTCAAGGAACTCCCCCGGACTGCTTAATAAGCTAGTATTTACTGTGTTATGAAACCATTTATCTATACGATTTCCTTCTGCTGCGGTTTCTGTGTCGCATTCTATATCCTTTAAAACAACTGACTGTCGAGCGGTTCAGTAATGAGACAGGTTTACCGACACTTCCGCCTTTTCAAGATCACTAAATGGGCAATGACAACTCAAGAATTCAAAAAGTCGTGAGAAAATCCCAGAGATCATATAGTGCTTAAATCTGCCTTAATTCCCACCATGAAGTACAAGCTTCCTTTTCAAGAAGGTAATCTCTTTTGTAAAATTAAATATAAAAGCCTAAAACCATAATCTGAAAGTCCTTGATTTCTCAACTGCTATCTGTATAAACATCAGGAGTATCAGTTGAAGCTAAACTTATTTTGAAGGATACTAATTAAGGGCTTGACCCGCTCGTGTAAGACGTTATCGCCAGTAATCAACCAAAACAGCTAACGATAAGCAATTCGTACCGGAACTGAACACGCCCAGAGGTATTACCATCACTGCCTCGGGATATCGTTGGCGGCTGCGATGCAAAATTTCGCAAATTTCAAGCAGATTGTATCTCAGGGACTGCTCAAACTTACTTTAATGACTGGATAAATCGTTCTAATTACAGAAATACCTTTTATTGTAGCTGATGCAAGATTGATCATATAAAAACATGTTTTCGTAGTTGCAAAACTTTGAAGAGATAAAGAAAGATGATAGTGTATTACCAGCTGTTGCTTTTTGAAAGAGTTTTATTCACAGTTCTAAGCAGCACTTTTATATCCTCTAAACCCATTGGCAAAACCTGGGTACTGATGTCCATGTACTTTGTTGCTCTTGAAATACTTTGGTTGAGATAGGCTGAAGAGTCGAACATTTGGTTTCAGTAAAATCTGTAAACTATACAAGCTTAGGAATGCAATAAGATCTCGTACGTGTCCTAAAGTAAAGGGAGGAGTTGAGAGTCGCATGCATATCATGAGGGGGCTTGTCCTTCGACTCCGCTAACAAACAGATGATTAGACACCTTGTTAGCGTAGATAACATTTTCAACCCTTACGTTATCGAAAACACCTGCCGAAATGAACGGAAACCAAATGAAGTAAGCAGAGTTGCTTCGGTGTTCTCTCCTCTAATTGTTGGTACTGACTGACCGACCTGAGTTTCATCTATAACAATACTGCTTTGTGTCTTTGATCTCTCTCACGACCCTCCTATTTATAAATTTTTATTTCCTATTTACGGGCTGAGAAATTAAAATCGCTACTGTCGCTACGAGCTATATTGGCAAGATTCTCGACTCTTAATCAAGCAATTTCATATGTTGACATTCTTCATTAACTATATATATACACACCCCATCCAGGAGTTTGCTTAGAAAGACGAACAACATATGATTGATTTCACATTGCTTTGCTAATTATGTTTGCTTTGGCTTGAGAATAGAATTGTAATGCGGCATTGCATGGGTGAATAGATGTTTCAGTCACCAAAACATTTTCTTCAACTTTAAGCCGGCATGAACGTAGATATCATGACAACCAAATCCGTTACAAATTGTTTCATATAGCTAGCTGGTCACATAACATTTTCAAAACGGAGGAGATAATTTGCGTCGGAAACTCAGTTTACCCTTTAGATGACGAGTGAATTAAACATAAACTTTTACTTCAATTTCGTCATTTTAGATTTGTAGCAAGCAGAACATTGGCAATATAAAAGGAAAACTTACAAGGATGTACTCGGCATTATGAAATGGCAGCCACGTGTGAAACACAAATTTTAGTTCAACTTAAAAAACTTTATTAAAAAAAGGTATATACAAGAAAGATAAAATAATTAAGTTTTGCCTGGAGGCATTTCTACAGTGGTGTGTTTAATATGAAATGTTAAACTAATAAGTGAGACTTATGATGTTGGGGCAGTTCATGATTATTTGGACGTTCAGAAATCCGCATTCTTGGCCCGGTCCCCCTCCTCTTTCCGCCACCTCCTTCTTCGCTCTTGCCTTGACACACGTTATTCTAGAGATGTTCTACACCTCTAGATGTGTTTATTTGAATATATAGAATCAATGACCGACTGAGAAGTTAAAGCTCTATATAAAGCCCAAATCTCTGCTGAGTTTCGTGTCAAGTACTCCGTGTAACGTAATAATGCCAAGAACAGATGAGATTAAGTTCTGTCTTTATAGTATCTGCACGCTATTGATTGACCAACTGAAGACTAAGGCCGGTTTCAGAAAGTTATGCGAATCTGTACTTTCGCAGCTTTTGTGATTAATCCGCATCTAATGTGAAAGGTAAACAGTACAACGGCAAAGCACTGGAAGAAAGTTTTCGGCTGATTAAAAAGTATTCTTTGTTGCCACCACTACTGTAGAGTATCGTATCCATATTACATATAGTTACACTTCATTACTGTGTGATTTCGGTATTCAATATGCAACGAATTTGGTGTAGCGTTTAGGAAAATAATAAAAGCTATGTTTCCCAGGAAACTTATATGGCGTGAAAAAAAAGAAGGTATTTTTTGGTTAAATATGAACAAGGCGAAAAATCACCATTTTGATTGCTGTTATGAAAAGAAGCAAATCTTCCGTTTTTAGGAACTTCTAACATAAATGCTTTTTGTAAGGGAAAAGACCCGTTTTCAACACTATTTTAAAAAGATAAAAAAGGAAGCAAGGAAACTATTTTTGTTGTTTTGATGATAACAAGAGTGCTGATCTTCAATAAGCTTCTACAATATTCAATACTTGTAGAACTTAATTTAACTCCATTGTGGTATGCTGTTTCACTCACCTACTTCACCAATCTGCAAGCAACGGCGCCAAGCAACTGTAACGGGAGGTTTAAAGAATTTCTCAACTTCAAATTACTCTTGACAAAACGCTACACGACCTTTTGTACGGTTGGAAAACCAAAACTTCGTGTGCGACTCGCGGTTTGTTAATCAATCTTTCGGCTGTTTCATTTCTACATACTTGTGGCAATTAGCTAAACCAACAAAAGGGCCCGCAGCGAAGATATAAGTGAGAGATAAGAGGGTAGAGATCAGAGGTTGTTGACACAAGACTCGAGTTGTTATCCTCCCTGACGGCTGTCTGTGACGAGAGAAAAACACAGGGAGAGTTAAATTGTCCGAACCTGTCACGAAACCTGGCCGTGCTATAGAACAGATGAAACCAATTAACGATTTTTAGCCGAGAAAGTTGTTGGCTCTTGGACTTTTATACGTTAACTGCAAAATCTGAAACAACACGCCGTGTGGCAAATCAAACGGATTGCCTGAGCAGGCCGTCTTGGAACATGGTACTTCTGGAATTATCAATAAACCGAAAACATTTTGCGCTGTTCAATTCATTTGAATTACTAAATTTTCAACAGCAGCAAAAGTTCTGCCGAATGAGTTACCGCGATTATCAGATGGAACTGTTAATTTCTAGTGGAATTTTGAAGAGGTAGGGTATCACTGTGAAATCCCGGTGTAGATAGCAAAATACTTTATTGTCGGACAATTAGTTTCTGGAAGACTCACTACATCTTTTAAAAGACATTGCCAAAATGCCATCTTCAGTTAAAGTGTCAATATCTTAAACCTTCAATTTTCTGGACTTTAGTAGCGTTGCATTCAGTTACTGCGTGCAGGCAAGGGCGGCTATTGACCACCTACTTTTTGTTTGCAAAAAATTTTGAAATACATTGACAAAGCTTTGCCCGCCAAACCACTTTTCATGCTTAAAAAGGCAAACCAAATGAGTGAGGTTTTCCACCGACAACTCTTATAAGACCTTCTCGAAAGCCAATTTTTTACCATAAACCTGGTTCAGACAATCATACGAAAAAACAAGCTCGCAAATTTACAAAAAACAAGAAACGTATACAAAAGTTAAGGATTTTATCACACCAGGTTTGCTTATCTTGCTTTTCTTCATCCACTGTGAAAAATTAATCGCATAAATTTTTGGTCAAAAAAAGTTACCACTTCGTACTTTTGCTTTAAAAATTGGATTTCAAGACGCCATTTTGGAAATTTGGCCAGCTTTTTTCTCTTTCCATCTCGCAGCATATCGCATGCGCAGCCGTTATTCCGACACTTACTTGATCAAAGGGTGGGTTGCTGACCAGTGCAGGCTAGAGAGGTTTGGCCTGGTTATTTATTCGTTAGACTTAATATCAATATTGAAATTATGCATGGTTGTCATGGAAACCATAATTAGAATGGGATTATAAAAAGCTATTCTACCAAATGAAGAAAATCTGTTAATAAACTTCCAGGATATATATGAAAGATCATTTGTCAAAAATGTTATTAAAATCCCCTGACTACTGTTAATTCTGAAAGATCGTTCCATAGAACGGCACCACTGTAAGTAAGTATAAGTAACTAAGTAACTAAATAACTAAATAAGCAACTAAGTAAGTAAGTAAGTAAGTGCATCCGTAGACTAATTAAAGAAAGATTCTAAAGCCGGGATAGTGGCTAATATACAATTCAATTTCTTCTTATCTATATACCTTCCTTATCTTGCACTTAGATATATTGAATGCATAAATTGTTTTGTTCAAGAAATTGCTTTGTAGGTATTTTATATAAACAAGTAGATTGTGATATTTATGATGAAATTGTTAGAAGCCTTTTAACATATTCATCTAAATTTTGTTAAACAGCGTGAGTGTATAATAAAACAAAAAAGGCCGGTTTAAAATGCACCAAAGAGCTTACACGAAGTTGTTTTAAGTAGAAATAAGAGAATACACGATATCAAAATAACAAGTTAGAAATATCAAAATATGTTGCACAAGAGAATGCAAACGTAGTTTCTATATTTCGCAAGATAGAACATGTGAAAACTCTACCTTAAAATTTTATGATGAAGTGTGACGGCAGAGCACTGAAATGAAAAGGAAGTTACAGTGCGTGCCAGTCAAAATTTTCGAAAAAAGAGTACGTAGGGCAATATTCAGTTGAGAAGCGAGATCAAACAAACATGAAAAGGTTCAGTTAATTGAAGTGATATTCTCTGATTTAAAAATAGAACGCATTTGTGGTATACCAGGCAGACAGGGCCGTAGCTAGCGTCAGGCAGGGAGGGCAAATGCCCCCCCCCCTAAATTTTGGACCGGAAGTTGATTTTAAAGAATATTTTTTCAGTAGAATGTCGTGATATAGAGTGGGCCCATAACTAGCGTCAGGTAGGGAGGGCAAATGCCTTCCCTAAATTTTGGATCTAGCTACGGCCCTGGCAGATAGATTGATGTTTTAAAAAGGGGCTTGCTTTTGAAAAGCACGAAGCGAAAAATGCGAAAGATGAGCAAAACTTAGTAGACCGTAGCAAGCGGGTAGTGACCCGAAAAAGGGGCGGATGGAAGGGGAGGGGGGAGGGGCGAGGGAGCTGGAGAGAATAATTACTTTGACGGTCTCATTTTGACGTCTACAAAAGTTCTCTTTCACAGTACACACCAAAGTCATTGAACTACAAATGCTTTTATTAACATAAGTTTTGAATATATGACAGTATATCACTCCTATATTTTTGTCTTGGTCCGATAAAAAGGTTCTTTGGCTTTGTACACTTATCACCTTATGTCCAATACATCATTACCACAAAAAGGTTGCGAAAAAAAACCACAGCATTCTTGAGCGCCTAGTAGGTTCTTTCTAAGTTGTTAAAAAGCAGACGAAATGTGTGCAGCTCCTCTAGGGAACCACGATTCAGGCTGTTTGGTCACAAGATCGATATTCTGTAAGTTCGAATTCAGAGCCGTTTAAAGTTCTGGAGATTACTCTCAGAAAACAAGAAATGCTATTATAAAGACCGTATATTTCAAACATTTCCGAAAAAGCAGACCCCCAACCTCCTAAGGAGCTCGCCCATCATCGCTTGTTATTTTCCTTACAAATAAATTTGAAGCTACCACAGTAAGGGCACCCCAATGATTTTCCCCTCGCTACGGCCGTGTAACAGGAAAAAAGTGGCAGAAAAAAGAACCCATGTTAACTGCACAAGTATATAATGATATATATAGGACCCTATAAATTTGACTTAATATGTTAAATCGTATACTCTTATAAACGATACAGGAACTAACCACTCATGTCCAGCCCTGGCCTTGACATCCGGACCTTTTCAGAGTTGTACTTTCTTCTGCACATTCTGGCTTGTGC
>JAOBYE010241543.1:0-16618 GCA_025403585.1 Parazoanthus swiftii | reverse complement strand
TACTATAGATGGTATAGAATAGTCTAGACATAGTCTACTATAAATGGTATAAAATAGTCTAGACATAGTCTACTATAGATGGTCTAGAATAGTCTAGACATAGTCTACTATAGATAGTATAAAATAGTCTAGCCATAGTCTACTACAGATGGTATAAAATAGTCTATACATAGTCTACTATAGATAGTATAGAATAGTCTAGCCATAGTTTACTACAGATGGTATAAAAAAAAATAGACATAGTCTACTAGAGATGGTATAAAATAGTCTAGACATAGTTTACTATATATGGTATAAAATAGCCTAGCCATAGTCTACTATAGATGGTATAAAATAATCAAGCCATAGTTTACTATAAATGGTATGGAATAGATGGTATAGAAAAACCTAGCCATAGTCTACTATAAATGGTATGGAATAGTCTAGCTATAGTCTACTATAGATGGTATAGAATAATCTTGCCATAGTCTACTATAGATGGTATGAAATTGTCTAGTCATAGCCTACTAACTATAGTCTAGTTGACATCGCCTCATGTAACACTTACTATTGGCTTTGTTGTCAGTATCTCTGACGTCATTGAATGTTTCCTTCGGTTCATCACTCTCGTCATTACCTAAAACAGATCACACTGTACTGTGACATTCTATAAATGGCTGCGACTTTCTATGATAACTGAGACATTCTGTAAAGGCTGCTGTGATCTATAATAACCAGTACTGACATGTTGTAAGGTTGGTAGGTTTTAACAAATAAAGTTGTAGGACGTTGTCTTACATTTCAAAGCGCATTTTCCACTAAAAAGATTAAGTAAATATTGCCAAGTCTCTCACAGAATCCCTGTGATTTTTTAAAAAGCAAAGCAAACACTTGAGCGTCATCATCCACACCATTTATTATCGCGGGTAAAGCTGTTAGCTATCTCACGTTTTACACTACTAAGAAATTATAATACCAGTAAATTTTTCAAATAAGATGAAAACACAAGCTATTACAAATGTCGTTCTTAAGTATTAAGAGAATAAAATAAATAAAGAATGCTTAATACTAAAATTTGCAAAACCAGTAATTTAGTCGATCTTAAACTTATCTCTTCTCCTTAAGTTTATCGAATGAAGAAGAGGTCGCGATGCACGGTGTGAGGCTGTTCCAGTCCCTTGTGATCCGAAGGCAAAAGGATTATTAAGGGTGCGGTCCCCGTTGGGCAAGTCAGAAGGCGTTCCGCGAGATATAGTTTAGTATTACGTAGGCCGTCCCAACGTAGTCTCAACTTTCCCGTTGGTCAGGTCAGAAGGCGTTCCGCAAGATTTAGTATAGTTTTACGTCGGCCGTCCCAACGTAATCTCAACTTTCCCGTTGGTCAAGTCAGAAGGCGTTCCGCAAGATTTAGTATAGTATTACGTCGGCCGTCCCAACGTAATGTTAACTTTCCCGTTGGTCAAGTCAGAAGGCGTTCCGTGAAATTTAGCATAGTTTTACGTCGGCCGTCCCCACTTAATCTTAACCTTCCCGTTGGTCAAGTCATGTGGCGTTCCGCGAGAGTTAATATAGTTTTAGTAGGCTGTCCCCACTTAATCTTAACTTTCCGGTTGGTCAAGTCAGAAGGCGTTCAGCAAGATTTAGTATAGTTTTACGTCGGCCGTTCCAACGTAATCTTAACTTTCCCGTTGGTCAAGTCAGAAGGCGTTCCGTGAAATTTAGTATAGTTTTACGTCGGCCGTCCCCACTTAATCTTAACCTTCCCGTTGGTCAAGTCAGAAGGCGTTCTGCGAGATTTAATACAGTTTTAGTAAGCCGTCCCAACTTAATCTTAACTTTCCCGTTGGTCAAGTCATGTGGCGTTCCGCGAGATCAAGGGGCGTGTGTCAAAACACCTTCAAGCGAAAAAGGCTAACTTGTATTCTTATGTTTCTCCTCGATACAGATCGGTCGCCGTTTGAAAACAAAATATTTGGACAGGCGGACAATATTGGCCGGAGTCCCACTGAACTATGTTTTAACATAAAAGCAACTGTATAATAACAGATAATCAACCGCGTAAATGGTTTTTGACATTGTAATCAAGGAACATTGTTGAAAATCATACTAGGAGAATTGCCTTTTACATTTGCTCTAATTTAGCTTTTTTTTGTTGTTGCAAAGTTTAAAAAAATCAACAAGAAACAGAAAAACCGATACGTCGGGGGATGGCTGATTGTTTTGTTGCGCGCGCTTTTTAGTTAGAAAGTGTTTAGTTCAATACAGTCGTTGTATTATCGTGGTCACGTTAGACGCAAAAATATTGTTTAACGGTCTCTATTTTCCTTTTCTAAACTTTACTAGGGGGTATCTTCTAAGTCGTTCTCGAGGCAATTGGATTTGATAGAGCCGAACTGGTTGTAGAAATCCATGTGCACATATCAAGTATTCTGTATTGACGATAAGCTACTGATTTTTGGCTATTCAACGACACATTCTTCGTCTCTGTGATCAGTGTTTATGATAGATTAAGTAATTTTAAATTATTTAAAGTACTTCAACTGAATTAAGATGTAACTGATCCAAAACTATTTGCAAGAATTGTACACATTTTCAGAAACGTTACTGCGATTGATCAGTTGATGTCCTAGTATACTGTTTTTAAGGACAAATTTTTGTTTGTCTTTTGTGTACAATTTAGTTACCTTTTTAAGTAGAACTTGTACCAACTTTTGAATATGAATTTTTATCGACATTTTCCAATGTTGATTTTGTTTCGTTAATCGTTATAAAGTTTTTTTGGTTGTATACGACCACACCAGCCGTGCGGCACTGAAATTTATGGTGATTAAACGTTATAGTAATGTTCTTATTTCTGAATAGATTAAGAAAAGGAACAATATCAAGTGGTTACCTTTCAGACTCCAAGATAATGCGATTAGAATCAGGAACAGTAAAACAAAGGACATCAAAGCTTTGCCAATATTAACTTTTAAAACAGTTCTGAGCTCCATGCTCACCGATTTGTGTGGGATTGCGCGCACTCAACGGTTAAACTGGTATTACGTAACAAAAGCGTGACGTATGCTTGCAATTTGTTGCGCGAGATAACTCAAAATTGCGTGTGTTTCCCATTACCCTTTGCGCGCGATCTTTACAAACGTTGCAACCGAGCAAAATCGCTTGACTTCCGGTGACTAGTTTTTGTCCTTTTATAAACAATGGTGAATGAAATGTTTCTCAGAGTTTTAGTTTTAAGTGCTTAGTATGTAAAGAACCCCATTTGAGTTGTCAGTTTATAACTTCTAGTTTACTGATCTGAAGAACAAGAGGTCAATCCAGTAGCCATGCCCGCGATTAAGACACAGAATTATTACCATTTCCAAGCGGGGTCATTTTTTAAATTTTTTTGCAAAAGATAAATTATAATGAATTAATTCAAAAATGTCAATTGACTCAAATTGACTCCGTGTATTAAACAAGAAAAGTTTGTTTGAAATCAGCTGTTTTTTCAACCGAAGCAGCAAGAAAATTACATTGCGTCAGTCGGGTGGCCCGTAATTCGGGGCAACCTTGAACATATAGACCGTTGATTTTTCAATTCTGGAAACAAAAATCGTTTTGTGAACATTGTATAAAAATTCGTGAATTTAAATTCAGTTTTAATCTGTCCTGATATTTCTGCAATGGAAAGTATTGCCTATAAAACTGGGAAAACCACGCGAGAAATTACATGTTTCGAAACATTTCGAACGAAGTTAACGAGATTCCTGACTCGAATTTACATTCTGCCAGTTCCTACTTTAACTGCCAGAATTCAAATTCGAAAACAGAGATTTTTTTCTCCGAATACGGCTACCGTCCACACGTAGCCGGCGTTTTCGGGCACCGAAAACGGAGATTTTCAAATACGTTCTCCAGGGTGACGATTTTTGAAAACGGAGATTTATCGTATTCGTGTGGACGGGCGAAAACGGTGGTATTCAAATACGATGTCTTTTTGCTGTGGTTTGCCATGATAAGTTAAAAGTCGAGCGACGGAACAACACCATATGAAAGTAAACATTTTACTGATATCTATTTTAAGTTCCGTTTTAGATATTAACTAAAATACAACAACGAACCTGTACTATGGAATCGTTTTTTTGAACTGAAAATCAAAGGAGAGAGAAAAGATAATTTTTCTTCATTATTCATTAAATGCACTACATGTTGCAATATCAGCGCAAAGAAATATTATCAAATCTCAGCCAAAAAAGCTTGCTTCTTTTACAATCGCCAGCAAAAGGCTTTTCCATAATATTGCCATACATTTTGCTCAAGAAACTGAGCAGAACCTTACAAAACGTGCAGCATTCGCCCTCTCCCTTTCCAAGTACAACTTTGTTACATACATGTAGTTACATAGGTGCTCCCCGCGGGGCTTTTCAGCAACCTGTTCACATCAGATATATGGTTCATGTAGTGATGGCGGGTCTGCAATTAATTTTAAAGCTGCACGAAGATTGAAATGATTCATACTCTAACGTTCAAGTTCTCTACAAAACTTCAGAACTGAGCTTTTCACGTTCTGTTTCCAAAGACGACGACGGAAAGATTGGCAGCTGGCTGCATCAGTTCCCACACGAAGCCATTGTATTCTGTAATTAATTCTAATGTTTTGTAACGTTCTTGTTGAGTACATTCACGTCCTAGTCGCTTTTAAGCTTAAAAGCTCTCTAATTAAATCTCATTCTGTCTTGAACGAAAACTGCATATTTATAAGACAAAAATACTAATATATTTCTTTTTTGTGTAGCCAGTATAACGATTTCAGTGTTGGTACAGATTGCCGCTGTGTCTATTGTTTGTTCGTTATTCCGTATTTTTAATTCATTTGACTTTGCTTTTTCTGACATCCAGAATGCTTTCAGAGAATGAGAGTTGATGAAAATTGGCGAGAGTTCAAATTCTCTTCCTCTCTTTTGGCTGGCAACTCTCCTCTTATCGACTCTCGAGCACTGTCACCAACTTTGATCATGTCATGTCAAAATCTCGATGTGAACTGATGAGTTTCATACGTCTGTTGAGAAACTCTTGTCAACTCAAACCGACTCACATCCTCATTTGACTACTTGCATGACACCGACTCTCATCCAAATCTTGTCACTAAATATTTCTCAAACAGGTCCCGTACTCGCTTGACCCGGGCTTAACATGTAATTATAACCACACTCGACTACGCGCAATTTTGAAGCAGTTGAGGTAGGGTAGTCTAAACATGAACAATACACTTACACAGCATATTTCTTTTTCCGATATAAAACTGACCATTAATAAACGAAATTTTCTTGCTAGTCACCATTCTAAGAGTCGGACTCGCAGAATGAGCCGTGAAGTGACAGATTCTGTTCTGCACAGTTTAAGGTAAATTATAGTGAGAATCATTAAAAGAAACGTGGGGCACTCCATTCATAAACTGTTTGATGAAGACATACACATGAATGAAACTTATATACACGTCATTTCACCCGGTCCCTACACCCACTGTCATCTGCTGGTCTGTTCTTTTCTCAAGTTCTGTCTTATAGCACGGAAAAGGACATTGAAGCTTAAACGACAATAGCTGCCGAAACTGTCTTTTCATTCATTCATTTTTATTTTGCCACTTTTTTTTGACAATTTACAAGTAGCGATTATTTCTGATGTGGCAAGGGAATAAGGCTTATGAGAAGGACTGCCCAGGGAATTATTGACTAAATAATGAAACAACCGAATTACTGTCTGGCAAATATACTAACTAACTAAACTTAAAACAATTTCATTTTTAACATAGATAATAAGTATTAATTAAGATAAAGAAGGAAGAAAATAAAGAAAAAAGCAAAAGAAGTAGTAAAAATACACTCGGGCACCAAAAGGAGTGAACTATACTTATTCCAGAAAAAGAGAAGAGAGATGAACGCACTGTTACTAATGGCATTCTGAATTTCAGGTCTAAAGCAATTAAATAACTTGGAGCCTTGAAAACGAAGTGAAAATTTTCTCAGATTTGTTCTGCAGTGGGGCAAATGAAAGAAAACTTACTTCTAGTCCAGTTATAGTAATGTATGTTACAGTTAAGTAACAATATGTCTTTGAAACTTTCAGGAAGTAAGCCATTTTTGTAAAGATACACGGTTTTACCTTTTCGGAGCTTGATATCCTTGAATTTCAAATTTTTCATCTGTCAAGAATTGCATGTTTCTCTCACGTAATTTCCATTCCTATATCGTAAAACAAATAAATCATTAAAAGTTCTACAACTTCGCAAGATTATCACTTTTTCGATCGTTTGTATTGCACGTCCAGTTGACAGTTAGAAATATATTCTAGCTAACCTGGGAATTTTGACACTTACAAAGAACAAACTGGCAACTGTTCTAGCTGCGATGTCACAAAAAGATGTGGCTTCCATTGTCAAACTTTTAAACGTTCTTAATTAGTTTTTAGTAATGAAATTCGACGTCCAAAAGGTGTTTAAAAACGGAGGGCAAACTTAGTTTGTCAGTCTACTGTTTTTTTTTAAAACTATAGCTGGTTAGGGCGCGAGACAGAGATGGGACAAGCCGTCTTTCTCCTTCATGTGGTTCTTGTTGTAGTTTCGGGAAATTCCGTAAATCGGTTTCAAGGTAAAACAGATGTGTTAATACTGGAAACTGCTATACAGATATGGTAGAAGCAGCTTCTATTATTATTTCAAAATCAATACTGACATCTTTAGACGCTAAATGAAAGTAAATTTCTCTCCACCTTTAAGTGTAAAAACCACGCGTTTTTCTACAACTGTAGTTTAATGATTTTACAGACTTAAAAAAGCGACAGTTTCAAATTTATATTTGTTAAAGCTGAACGTTTTGAAACGATAATGAACGAACTATTAAAGACAATCTTGTCTTGCAATAGTTGTAAGTTAGGTCTACTACAAAAAAGAAAGGCTTGCAGCTGTTTGGGGGACTGTCTTGAAGTGTTTCGGACCGGTTCATAATTAAGTCTCGTTCGTTAAAACAACTAATCATTTAGCTTTGCATTTCCTGGTCTAGTGATACAAAGGCATATAAACGAAATGATGTATGTATTTGTAACAGTTACTGTTTAAAAATTGTTATCACAGCACCCACTTGAAAGCCTATCGTGTCTGTTGTCTACTGTATCCGGCAAGTTACTTGAGAAAGACTTGTCGAGAGAGGCCGATATTTAGAAGACTTCTTCTTCATTACTATCGTTTGTTCTGCATTGATAACACTCAAAAAATGAATGAACAGCATTTACATGACAAACCTGAATGTTCTAAGAGTCTTTTTTTATTTAAATGAAACATACTTTCAATAAGACGCAAATTTCATCCAGTGAAACTAAATATTGTCCAACAAAACATTTATTGATTAGTTTATTTCACTACTCAAAATAGTTTGCTTTGAAGGTTTGTTATAACTTGTATAGTTTTGCAATTTTTAAAACATTTTGAATTTTTGTCTCTGAATTAATGAATATTGCAAGTACGTGAATAGTATTCACTGTTTCTCGCTCTTTCTAATTTAAAAGTCAATGGCTAATGAATATACAGTTGTGTTTTGCTTTCTTCTTGTAAACTCTGCACTTTTTTTTCAGACGTTTTATAATTCAGATAAAATTTGTAAAAATTCGACGACAGAGAACCCCGGTTAAAAACGAAGCTTGCTAAAAATCTAATCTTACAACTGAATTTAAATTTGCATGATAAAGAAAGGCAATTACAGCCTTCACGAAAAATATTAAATTTTCATTTTCCATAGCTCAAACTGATGAAGAATATAATACGACAAAAGACATCTTCCATCAACGTAGTTGCACGGCCATAATTTGACCTAAAATTTGTGAAATGTTAAATTTGAGAAATGGGGAAAACATTTTTGGAAAGTTGTTAATTGTATTGAATTGAAACGTTTGTGAAAAATAAAACTATTCGAACCAAAAACGAACGATAACAGTTATTCTAATTCTTTAAACAATTATTTAATATTACCTTATTTATTAGCTAAATCAATTGACACGTTAATAATGGTTTATAAATCCAGTTATCAAACTGATTAACCTAAACAATAAGCTACTGTGATCGGTATTGTATTAAGGTAATTGATCTTACGACTATCAATCAACATCAGGTTGTTTGATACGAGTTGAATGTTTTCAAGACTGAGTCAGTTGCCGTAGTACTGTATACTAGAATAACCAACAGGATTAAGACACACTCCCTCTACTCGGTATATCATTCACTACATTAAAAGAAGACAAGGAGAGTATTAATGAACATTTATCCTATGAGGGATTCATTTCATGAGCATGATTTGTATTGGTTCAGCCGTGCGATTCTTCTTTTTTTCTTTCGATATGCCGTAAAAAACCTGTACAGTTTTAAATAATTATTTCGTTGTCAGGTATATAGCAGTTATTCAACGCTTGCGAATTGGATACCGTTGATAATACCATACGTCATTTGTTAACTGTATTTTCCGTTATATACGAGTATAGGCGAGTGTGTACTCGATGAAAAGTGACAAGTGGCATTTTCCACGGTATCCTACAAAAAAGCGTTGCATAACTAAATCATCCCATTCCTAAATCTTCGGAAAGTTTACGGCAACCTTTGAAAAAGCTCAGAAAAACTTTGGAAAGTTTTAGAAAGCTTTCAAAACCGTTTTTAGGGAGTTTTTCGATTTTTGAAAATTTTGGATAAATTTTAGGGTCTTCGGAAATCGTTGGAAACGGTTGAGAAGTTGTTATGCTGGTATGTAAAGTTTTCGCAGAATCTTCGGAATTGTTCGGAAATCGCTGAAAGTTTTCATCGGAACTTTTTGAAAACATTCGCAGGAGTTCAAAAGTAATGGAGCTGGTTTTAAGAAGTCTTCAAAAGTACGCCAGCATAAGTGTTGCGCGCAAGTAATGACGGGAAAGTAGTGGAGTACTACCCGTTAAATACCGCAGAAATATGCAACGGCTTTCCAGTCTTCTGATTGGCTGTACTTTTCAAGGCATAGAATAAATATATTTAAGCTTCATTTGTACCGTTCTGCAAACTGCCTGCGGGTCAGACAAATTGTAAACGAAACAAAATATGAAATAAAGTTGAAGCTGAAAGTATTCTCAGATAAGGACGTTGAACCACCAAACCTCAGAAACCTTTGTTAAACGTTTTGGTTGTGGGACCTGTTGAGGTTCTCGTTCCACCTCACAGTCAAAAAAGTAACAAACCAAACTTAACTAAACTAAACTAAACTAAACTGAATTCAATCAAAGCAAGTTAAAGTAAAGTAAAGTAAAGTAAAGTAAAGTGAAGTAAAGTAAAGTAGATGGTCTGAGTAGATGGTCTGAGTAAAGTAAAGCAAAATATTGTAAGGTAAGGTAAGGTAAAGTAGATTAGAGTAATAAAAGGTGAGTTGAAGTGAAGCAAAACAAAAAAAATAAAGTAGAATATATAAGATTAGACTAGACTAAACTAAAGCAAACCTGGCCATTTTAGACCCACACCCTCTTATACGAGCTGACCTACGTTGAGTTTGTTTTTTGTAATTTATGAAAAACCTCTATAAAATCTATTCTTTTGCTTGTAAATAAAATACTGCACACTTTTCTCACAGCTCCTGATCATGTGAAACAACTGAGAAGAGAATTGCTCGAGGACGAAAAAACCAATGCAGCAGACAGAATCGCCATTATTAACGAAGGTTCGTATATGATTTCGTTTACTTTCCGAAACTTCTTTTTTCCTATCCTTTAGAGAAGCACGGCGTCACTGCAGAGTTTTGTAACTCATTTCTTTTCCTGTCGTTTGTCGTTTCGCGTACACATGGACCTCAATCTTTCTAATGATGCAAAACGTAAAAGCCTGGAGCACAGGCACCGAGGGCCCGGCATCCCGAATTCCTGTACTTTTACGCGCAGTCATAGAAACGAGTTTTATCGAAAGCTAACGTGAGTATATACTGATTATTCTAAGCAACTTTAACACAAACGGTTTAATTATTAACGTTGAACTTCAGCGAGTTATTCCTATTTTTCGGTTAACTTGCCTTATAAAACCAAAACATAAACAGAACGCAATGGATAACGGTACATCCTATCAAGGCAAAACTCTGTAATTTCAACCCATGTGTTTTCGTAAAGTAAGGGCTAATCAAATCAATCATTTCAAACTGGCGAAAATTAATTAGCTACAATGTTCCAACAAACAAAACAAAACTGGACAATTCCACTCCAGTCTTTTTATAAATATGTGTACTTTAACCTGTAGTTTTATTGTATTTCATTCAGGGGTGTCCCAGGATTTTTGCAGAGGGGTAGTCAACATTACCGAAATTTAGTTACAACGCTGGTGATACAGGGCGCGGGCTTATAAGATTGCAGATCGTACGCGATGCTTATTTTTCATGTAACTGTAATTTTGACATGGTGTCAGCTCGTGTACTCGTGTGCTGCGAAATCATCATTCCTTCATGGTAAAGATAAAAAAAGCCGAAAAAGGGGGGGAATACAAAACCCCTGGCAGGCCCGTAGGCAGGGGGGTGCGCGGGGTGCGTACACCCCCCCCCACGAACCCAAAAAGGTCCGCATTTGGAGATTTAATAAGACCATGAAGAAATCCCAATAGGTTTATCGTAACTGCCGTAAATCGAAACGACTTAGAAAAAAAAACCGCCATAAGTGTGTTTGTCACTAAAATGTGGCTTTTAAGAGTCGAAGTTTACGAAATTTGCACCTCCCAACAAAAATATTTGCTAAGGGCCTGCCTGGAACCTCCTTCCCCTTGGGTACGCCCCTGTTATTAGTCCATTATTGGTCCACGTTCGTTCAGTTCAGGAAATAACAGTCTCATAGAGGAAACAACAAAAACTTTGGTTCTTGACACTCTGTAATTAATGTCGTTTTGATGTTCAGAGACCGGCAAAGACCTCTATGAAGGAGATATTGTTATCACCGACCACGACAAAGATTCAGTGGACCTCAGGGAGGACGGTGATGTGGACGGCCCCCTTTCTACAGTTACCAAACGAAACGCCCAGCGGGCAAGACAATACCTCTGGCTGACCAAGGAGGTACCATATGAGATTGAACCAAAATTAGGTAAGTCATTTTGAAAACTTCAGAGACTATTTTAAGGTCATTGCGCCTTCTGTCCTATATATAGTGTGTGATATTATTAAACGACAGCGCGCGCGCGTTTTAGATTGCAAATACGCACCAAAAACGAGTGGAAATATGAGATGCTCTACAATGTTTGACTAGTCTAAAAATATGTGCAAACCAATGGTTATTTCCATTTCTTGTAGCACGCAACCCTTCCTAAAGCTTCTTGAATATTTCCAAAGGAGTTCACAAAATTTCCGGAAATTATCAAACGTGTCTGCGTTTCAATAGCTAATTACAGTGCATACCTCGTGTTTTCGACAGAAAACCTATTTGTTTCCACGTTTCCCAACCTGTTCTGTATTTGTTTGGCTTTGTCAGTTTAAACCTTTAGTTGCGGATATAACTTTTACACCAGCCATTTTTAGTCTGTTGCTGCAATCAATTGCACTTTTATGTGTCAACAACCTTTACTTTAAGTTTTAACAAGAGGAATTTCGTTAAGCCTTGATCCCGAACTTGCCGCGAACAACTCGAGTATAAATCAACCTGCACCTAATGTGCAATGAGACTCGCAAAAGGAAAGAACAAAGACTGACTTTCAAACTTGGGACCATTGCTCCCCACGGAATCAATGAACGGTTTTCATTCACTTAATTTTAGACATTTCTCGATCAATTAAATGCTACAATTTCCAACCAATAGCACGGTCTCACTTTTCGATTATAAATAAAGCGCTGTTGAACCTTTCAATGTAATTTTCGAAAATAACGTACCATAGGGGTTATTTAGACAAAATATGAAGAAATCCGAAATTTGACGACACACGGGCGAATTTTGATTTCTACTGACATTGACTCTTAATACCCCACTATTTAAACACTGATTCCCCCACAATCCCTCAGTTTGCTCTGACGAAGGGCTAACGCTGGAAACGAAACATTTTACACCAAACCTTACGGTGAAAAACATCTCATATCAACCTCTGATGATCAAAACCAATATTCAACTTACTCGCAAATGCAGAAAAAAAAGTTTTCTTCAAAACTAGTCTTCCAGCTTGAGTTTTAATCTGGCGAAACATCCTAATTAAGGCTGACTCTGTAAAGCAGTACACTCTTTTTTTTCTTATAAGAACCTTTTTTATAAGAACATGAGGCTGAAAATCGCCAAAAATTTTAGAACATGTTAAGAACATGCTGAGGCTGAGAAAAGGTGAAGAACATTTATTTATTATGGTAACCTATTGCAAATAATTCATACAGTGTTGTTAAAAAATTTGCTTTTCGGTGGGCTTCTCGACTAAAGTTCGCAGATAACAATTTTACATCACATGTTTTTTCATTTACCAAATCGCAGTTCTTTCAGGTATATCTCTTGAGACAAAGTGGCAAGAAAGTCAGTACAGTTTTTCTTATCTCACAAATAACACAAATAATGACAAATACTTAAAATTAGTCATTGAACAACTTGCGTGACAACTTTGCCGCAACATCACGTTTTCTTTCGTACCAGCTATTCTATTTTAAAAATTGATACAGTACAAAGAGATATTTTAAGAACATGTTTAAGAACATTTGAGGCTGATATTCCGTTCAGCCTCAGTCGAAAAATTCGACGTTCTTATAAAAAAAAGAGTGTAATTCAGTAACTATTGGGCTTTCGGTCCGCCATACGTGTATACGTGCAACGCATGTAGCCTGCTGCCAAAACTGCAACCTCGTTTCTATGCAAATAACCGTGTTGCTTTCTGTGTATGATTGCGCAGGCGGCTTTTTCTGTTATACATGTTGTTGGCAGATCCTTGGCTTAATGGCCCTTTGCAGCTAACGGTCACATGGTACAAAATATGCCTGACTGGAACGCAAAAGAGTGTGCAAGACTCCAAAACAAAACACAATTCGCTAGAAAGTGTGATTTTTCTTTGTTTTACATTTCCCAGTGGAATCTTAAACATTCTTTTGTGTTCCAGTATGGCGTATTTTGTACCATGTGATCTCTAGCTGCAAAGGGCCTATTTCTCACACAAAACATTAGTTGGTAAAGTTACTCAAATCGAGTATTGCTCCTTCCCCCTTTTGTTGTATTTCTGTATTAGTTAAAATAGGCAACGTTGGACAAAAAATGTAACAACACGAAGAAACGTACTTCACAAAAGTAGCTTAGCTTTAAGAATGTCTGAACTCTTTAACTTAAAAGTATCTCTTTAAATAAATTCAAGTTTCTCCTATACATACTTTGCTTAGGCAATTTTTAACCATTTTTAAGTTCAAGAAAGCTCATCTTCATGCAAAACACAAAGTGCCAGTTTACGATGTAAAATTTATGCTCCATTCTGTTTTATCTTCTCGAAATACTGAGAGATTTTAAGAAAAACGTGTGTTAATGAGTAATTGTTCCTTTCTAATTGCAGTTGCTGAAGGGTACAAAGAAACTATAGATGATGCAATTAAAGAGTTTCGCACCAAAACTTGCATCAAATGGATTCCAAAAAAATCGGAGGACAGTTTGTGGGTCAAATTTGTCCACCAATCAGGGTAAGTAGTGAAATACCTCGAGACAGACCAAGATTACTATCAGAGCCGAAAATTAACTCCATACCACGCATATTTTAACTTAGCTAGATTACATGTTTTGTTCTGCTGAATTTATTAAATATGAAAGCTAGGCCTAGCATTATTCCGGGTTCCGTTCTTAAAGCGTCGCGTGCATGTATGGTCTCGTTTGGTCTCATGTTGTACGTGGTGTGCACATAGTGTGTTATGTCAGCCGTTTCGTATTGTGTTGTGTTGTGTGTGGTGTGGTGTTGTGTTGTGTTGTGTTGTGTTGTGTGGTCAATGGAGTGGTGTGGTGTTGTGCATGTTGCGTTGCGTTGTGGTATCAGTGTTGTATTGATAGGTGTAGTATAGTCTTGTATTAATGTTGTTACTGAAAACAGACTCCAGGAAACCAGTCTGTGATTATAACCACTTTTCTTTTCGAAAAACTAACACACAAGTCAACTCAAGTGTTATTAGATGGAATATTTGAAGTCATTGTTCGTAAACTCCAAACAGAAAATTTGCAGTAAATTTGAGAAACATCAATTCCTGTATCCTTATCCTTCAACTGTGATTTATACGCTTTCTGAACCTGAAATATTACTTTTCCGCATAGTTGCTGGTCTCACGTTGGTAGAAAATTCTGGTTAAAAAACAGTTTCCAAGAACTGTCTTTGGGGAACGGTTGTAACCACAAAGGAACCATTATGCACGAGATGATGCATGCAGTAGGCTTCTGGCACGAGCAGTCGCGCCCGGACCGCAATCAATACGTAGAAGTGATGTGGGAAAACATTCAAGAAGGTTTGTTTTCGTCTGGCTATATCGTGCGTGTATGTTTGTATGTGTGTGTGTATGGAAGAGGAGGAGGGGGTGGGGTTGAAAAGGAAGACCGTCACGGCAAAAATTAAGCTACTTCAGTTGTTGATGCAAATTCCCCCCTTGTTCCAGTTCATTCAGAGTTGAAAATATAAAGGTTTATTGCATTTGCGGAGACAAAATATGGCCGAGCATCTTTCCTTTTCAGTGTGCCCTGAACAAACTGGAACGAAGGATAATTTGCATTAGCAAAGTGGCCTGTTGCTTGACTAGACGTTATAAAGAGAAATAAGAAAATTAAAAAGAATGATTGCCAGAGAGATAATTCTTCTATCTTCCCCCAAAAAGATCAAATGGTTCGTTATTTAATATAATTAACGAAAAAATACACGTAATGTTACAAATGTGGCTGTGTAATAACACTCACTGATTTATATAACTGTATCTGTCCGAGGCCCTCAGATCAAACATTTGTCATAGGCTAGCTGGAGTAGGTGTCTCTTAGAAAGACGATTTAAACTTCTTAATCCTCGATTTATCTTATTGCTTTTAGGAAAAGCACACAACTTTAACAAGTATTCACATGGGACAATTGACAGGTTAAACGTGAAATACGACTATGGTAGTATTATGCATTATGGGAAGAATGGTTTTAGCCGTAAATATGGCTTACCTACACTGCTAGCTATTGGTGATAAGAACAAACCTCTCGGGCAAAGAAATGGATTCAGCGACATCGACATTATTGAGTTGAATGCATTGTACGACTGTTCAAGTAAGTCCAGTATGATAACTAATTATATTGATTTTCGAGTCTCTTACACAGAAGAACCAATACAGTACAACATATTAGTGCCAATAGTTGAAATACCGGTGTTTAAAGGTTATAAAGAAGGAAAGTAGAACTGAACATATGGTACAAGCTAACTGTAGTAACCAGAGGCTAGAAAGAGACAATTAACCGTTTAGGTTTTTCGCAAAAACAAAAGAAAGTTTAGCGAGTAAAGAAAATGGAAAACGTAGATACAAAAAAAAATGTCATGGTATCTTATTAGCTACATATAAAAGTAACAAATACTTGAAAATATAAAATACAATGGCGGTAAATATAACATAGTTCCAACAAAGTAACAACGGCAGGTAAGCTCAGTCAAAGGAAAAGTCGCATTAAAAGGGCGCTTTCACGGCTTTGCACATGCGAGAGCTCGGATGTGCAAAGATTGTCTCACAGCCAATAGTAACCAAGGAAATACGCCCGGGAAATTTATCCTAACCTCGATTGACTTAGCTTAAAAGGTTACTTTCACGGTTCTTCACGTGCTCAGATTCTCAGACATTAAAACCTGTGTTCTGGTCCGGAACAAAGCCAATTTCTGAGGTTTTACGACAAAAGAATAACAACAAGTACAAATAGTTGCTGATTTGAGCGACTTAAGGTCAATCGAGGTCAGGATAAATTTCCCCGAGTGTATTTCGTACTTCTTACACAAAAAGAAAGCCTATGTTAAATATTGTAAAACGTCAAAAGTCCTGACCTCTTAAGCCTAGAATTGTTCTTACTTTGTTCTCAAACCTTTAGCACATTTGAGCCTTGATGTTTTTATTAATGTCATGCCTACTAATTAAATGAATGAATGAATGATGATAGATAGATGCACTTTTTTGTCATAAAATGTGCAGCCAAATAAAGCTGAATTATGTTAGACATTACATAAACAAATAATGAAAGAAAGAAAGAAGGAAAGATTGAATGAAGAAAGAAAAAAACAGAAGTACGAATGAATTGCTCAATTAACAAGTTGATTGCATGATGACCTCTTTATGAGGCTTACAACATCAGAGCAACTCAACCTGGTATTCTCGTTCTACCTTTGACAGAACCGAGCGGCGGTTACAGCAACTGGTCGGAATTTGGTCCTTGTGACTCTGGTTGCTATCACTACCGCCAGCGGTTTTGCACCGAAGCAGACAAGAGCAAGTGTTCTGGCGCGGACTATTATGGGATTCAGACACAGAGGAGCAAATGTCCAGACTCAAAATGCAATGGTGAGTGAGAATCAAGTTTAATCTATAAGACTGTAAAAAAGAAAATGTTACAAAAATATAATAAATAAATAAATAAATAAATAAATAAATAAATAAATAAATAAATAAATAAATAAATAAATAAATAAATAAAT
>JAOBYE010241432.1:0-11351 GCA_025403585.1 Parazoanthus swiftii | reverse complement strand
GTGAGGTAAGAGAAGGTGAGTTGAGGTGAGGTGAGATGAGATGAGTTGAGGATAATTGAGACGAAGTGATGTGAGGTGAGGTGAGGTGCGATGAAGTAGATGGGGTGATGTGATGTGAGGTAAGATGTGGCGAGATGACACCAAGTAAGGTAAGAGAAGTGGAGTTAATGTGAGGTGAGGTGAGGATAATTGAGGCGAAGTGATGTGATGTGAGATGAGATGAACTGAGATAACATGGTGTGAGGAGAAATAAGACAAGGTTGTAAGAATAAGTTGATATTTCTTACCATCCAGCTCATGGTAACGGGTAAAGTTGACTTGAGGTGCATACGATACTGGAGAAAAATTAAGAGTAGATAAGTTACTTATATTGATCAGCTGCAGGGTCTTTGAATTTGTAAATTTATTCTAGAAATTTACACGGATTTCAGCCATATGCGTAAAGCTACTTTAATTGAAACAAGGAGATTATCGCCGTCAATTATTCAACATTCTTCGGAAGTGAATTTTCCGGAATCTTAAGTTCATTTTGGTCATTTAAAATAACTTTGGTCGTGTAAAATACAGTTGTCGAAATTTTGGTCATGTAAAATACAGTTATCGACAAGAGTTTATTCCACTGCGGAAATGTTCTTTTCGCTTGAAGACGCCTAATGGTACCAACTAAATCTACAATACTATTGGACCGAAATGTTCAGGAACGTTCAAAAATTCGTGTAATCTGAATGTAGAGCAACCTTGCGTACAAGTGAAGAACAACATGCTCTCTGTATATAATTTAACATGTTTATACTCATTTTAAATTATAGTTGTTAGCTTAGATGCACGATCCCATCAGCTCTACAGATAATTTTTTGTCGTGTCGCAACAAAGTCAATTAGTTTAGTTAATAATTTTTTTTAAAAATAATCCAAGAAAAGCGGGAAAGAGAAAATGCAT
Source organism: Parazoanthus swiftii (assembly GCA_025403585.1). NCBI lineage: Eukaryota > Metazoa > Cnidaria > Anthozoa > Zoantharia > Parazoanthidae > Parazoanthus > Parazoanthus swiftii. The sequence continues at coordinate 10,412 of JAOBYE010241432.1, read as the reverse complement.
GTTTGTTTTTGCTTTTCTGAAAGATAATTTTTTCAACGGCATTTTATTAGATCTAGATGTATGTTTTACCTGATCCCGGTTACACAAACTGGTTAGATTGCGCTATCAGTAAACTTTAGCGGAGCTTCGAATTAAAAATAGAGATACATATTTCTTTTCCTCTTGTCAGTTGTTTCCAACTTAATCATTGCTTGATCCTATAAAGGGATGTTGAGCTGTTACTAAATCTACCAAAACTTTCAACCAGCGAATGAAACTTCCGCTTTAAAACACATCTTCTCGACTTGAAACTTGAAAATCGTGTGTTAATTCATGTGAAGTAGTTGATGAAAACCTACAGCATAATCGTTCATTTGCACCTCTTTGAACGCGGACGTATTTGGGGCTACTTGAGTCGGCTTAAAATGTCTTAACGTTTGAACCAGCTGACAAATAAAAACGTATAGCATGACCAGTCATTAAAAATTTGGTTATTGTAGTCAGGCATGGTTAATGTAAAGTAAAATATTTTTTAAAAATGTTGTTTCTGACTAAAGTATGGTTGTTAAAAGGTTCCAAACGTTTCGGCCGGTAACTTCGTTTTGCTTCAGTTGAATGAAAATAAAACTCGATGACCTCGATCAAAATGCAAAAAAAAGAAAATACAATAACGTGGCGTTGTCTCTAACACAAAGGCAGTTATATATGGCCAGGATTGAAATATGATAGTTTTCTGCGTTTTTGTCCCACCAGGAATTCCCGCACGCAATCACGTTTGAGGCAGCAGTGGCTGTCATCAACATATCGATACCACCATCTTAATACGATCAATCCCTACATCGAGTTTACGCTAGCCACAGAAGCCAACGTGCTACCATTTCTGGACGCCTTAACAGCCAAATCCAAGTATCAGTGTATCAGTGTATCAGTGTGTCGTATGCCAACACACACGGACAAATATCGCGACTACAACTCGCACCACCCGTTACAGCACAAGAAGTCAGTAGTGAACACTTTTCTAGGCGCGCGAAATCGATCCCATCTTCAGATAAGAAACGCGATGAAAAACAAACATACGTAACGCAAGTTCTAGTCGACAACAATTACCCGCCCTCGTCCATTAAAGAATGCAGAAGACCCAGATCACATATGCAACAAACTCCACAAGACCAGGAACAGAGTATCACACAGTCTCAGAGCAAACCAAACAACCGTGTCACTATTCCATACATCCAAGGCGTGTCAGACAAAATATCAAGAATATTGAGAAGGGAGGGAGTTCGCGTATCGTTCAAACCCTTAACCACAATTGGAAAGTTACTTCCCCACCCAAAAGACAGGTTTGAAAAAGACAAAATAAGAGACATTGTCTACAAAATTAAATTTGATAACTGCGTTTGGGCCTACTATGGTCAAACCGATAGACCATTAAAAACAAGGTTAGCTGAACATCGAGGAGCAACCAGAAACTTTAACGAACACTCAAGAATAGCACAACACGCCCACGGACGTGACCACGTTGTGGGTTTCAAGAACGCTAAGATCGTCACAACTGAACACGCATACCACAAAAGGCTGTTCCGCGAAGCATTGTGTTCCATGGGGGAAAAAACGCGGGAAACGATCATATTTCAATCCCGGCCATATTTAATTGTCTTTGTGTTAGAGACAATGCCAAGTCTTGTAATTCCCTTTTCTGCGTTTTAATCGAAGTCAACGAGTTTTATTTTGATTCCACTGAAAAAGACCGAAGTTATCGGCCGAAACGTTTGGAACTTTTCAATACTTCTGGCCAGAGACAACGTTTTTAAAAAAACACTTTACTTTTCATGACCAGTCATTTTCTATTTTTTAAACAGTACAGTAACTGTATACCTATATATAGTTTTCTGATTTGCTGCTTGGCAAAATGAAACAGTGATTAAATAGTGTTAAGCGTTTTGTTTCAAACACTGGCATGGACAATTGAGTGTTTCGAAAAGGACAGTCCCAGTTTGTTCCATTTGTTGAATTCTATAAGCAAAACAAAACAAAGAACTTAATCAAACAATTTACCTGTTAGTTTAGCGAGGCACTGTTGAACAACAACGAAGTACAGCAATATCCAAAGAAACAGGAACATGTTCTGATAACGTCCTTAATGTTATCATGGACAAAGGCCAAACTCGGTTTATAGTTGACACCAGGCGATCTCCTCTTGTTGCAGATGATTGTAGGTGGCTTCGTGTCAAGGTGACTGCTGGTTGAACCATAGCATACAGTATGTCACCTGTAACTTCGTGTGTTCGGCTGACATTTGATCGCTGAAGTGTTCGTTGCCGACTACTTGTGGCTTTCACTCCCTTATTTAACCCCCCTTCTCCCTTCTTGACTGTAAAACAAACAAGTTTAGTAGGTTTAAAGAGATCTACTGCATGTAGTAAACAACTTGATACATGCAAAATATTGGATTTATAAAGATACTAGCAGAATCTGTAGCTTCGTGTTATATTTCATTTATTTTTGCTCAGGGAAGTGATAGAATCATCCCATGTATCTTCTCCCATTACCCTCAAATAAAGTTTATTCTCTTTAAATATTACTTATTTTGGCCTCTTCCTTTAAATAAATTAAGACTTTTTTCGGCTTGTGTGATTAAATAAAGCTACTCTAAAGCTTAGCGAGTTCCATATAACCACGAGCGCCGCAGACTGTGCTACGGTATTGTCTATGGGAGTGCCTGCGGTAGGTTTAAGTTTTTGGTTTCCCTACACCGGCCGCAGAAAATAACTCAGTCCATTGAAGTGGAAAGCCGGTTGAAGTGTGAAATGACAGCAGTCAAGAGAAGACTTTTATTGTCGAGTCAACTAACCCTTCTTTATGGCTACATGAGACTGCGACGCAGTAGAAAAACAGTTAAATGAAACGCCGGTTCAGCAGCTTAATCAACGGGGTCAGTTTCGTACTCTGTTCATAGGTTGAGACATGACAAAGAATATTTTTACTACTATCGGAACATCATTTCGTTTAGCTCCCGACCTGACTGATTTCTGCTTCTTTAATTTTATTGTTCTGATATTGTTAGCTTAGCTGATCATAACCTCTGTGGCAAGCTTGACTACAGTTTCCTTCTAAGTACTTTATTCTTTTTTAAAAGGATAGACAGCGATATTGCCGACAACCATTTACCAGCGTGGTGTTTTCGACAATTATTGGCGCTTCTTCAGCAATACTTGCATTTTTTAGAATTGCTTAAAAGCCTGGTTTGCATATTCCGCCGACATGCCTGCGATATGGCTGCGCCAAAGTCACCGATGCTGCCTGCGGCCTCTTACGGCACATGTTAATATCTGACGCAGACATGACCCAAGCAACGTTATCCGGACCCCAACCCATCGGTGATGAGAAAGTTGAGCTGAGTTCAACTTTACCGATCTAACAACAATGTGTACGGTAGTTCGGCGACGATCTGCAACATTATTTTAATGTGAACGTTAGTCGGCGGCTGTCGCAGGTGTATCAATTACATGACACGTGATTGTTCTTACCTATCTCACAAGTCAGCAGAAACGTATGGAAAATGGCTGACGACAAGAAAAATGTACCTCAGTGTAAGAACTTCACGACTGATGCCATAGGTTTCCCCGAGAGGGGAACAAATGATGTAACAGTGTGAGCAATGAAGTCTTGTTGTATCGCTGAGGATTGGCGAGGTTGGCGATACGTGCATACTTACACTCATACTCTACAAAATTTGCTTCAATTATGGAGGTGAATTGACGTCATTACCGTGCTCGACGTCTTGTTAACGTCAGGTATATTGACCTTAAATGTTTAATTCAACTCCCATAACTAAAGCGTATCTTTCAGTCTATGAGTAGAAGAGTGCAACGTAACAATCTTGTGGAGGCGATTTGTTGCCTTCACCACAGGTCACGTCCGTCGTGGAACTTACAACGAGGTAGAGCCAAAAAAGTGTATGTCGAGCTTTGAAACTTTGAAACAATCTTGCCCCGAGGAGTGTTTTTGATGCGGTAAAGACACAGTATAGATAGCGAGTCAGTAAATGTGTGAGTGTGTAGAGTGAGAGAACCTGCGATTTATCTTAAGTGTTGTATTTTTTTAAATAAATGTAGACTTCACACATTGCTAATATCTCTCAATTAGTTTTAACTGACATGATTATAAATAAACAAATATATATTATGAGTTTGATCTTTGGTTGTTCTGTTGTCAGTCCACGGGCAACTCTTTCAATCACCACTACTCGCTTTCTCTCTTTGAGTATTAATCTTGCATCAATCCTGTTCGCTCGTACCTCCAGGCCTCCAGATTCTCTGCATAAATTGGGACATCACCGAAGGCTTTAGCTTTTTTGTTCTCGTAAATGGGCTTTGGTCGAACCTGCGAGTACCATGGTGGTACCTTGGACACAAGGTTCTGATCTCGAAGCATTACGAAGAACAGAATCTTCAATGCTACGTTGTGTCTCTCTAGGTACTACAATACTACCTGGCGCACTGGCGACAAAATCTGTGGCATGCATGTGTGAACAGGCTTAAGTTTTTCATTTTAAAGCCAAATAAAATTGAGTTGAGTTGTTGAGCATTGCACTTTTTTAGAACGAAATTAGCACCGAATTCAGGACACTTTATTGGGCAGTTCGGGGAGAAAGATTATTGTAACGCTGATCATGATACGTCATAGATTCCTGCAAAGAATGCTCGTGTGCCCATTGGCCAACCGCAAACAATATCTTGATCGATACAAATCAAAAATTGAATAGACCCGTTCTTAGCCTAGTAGTTCGGTGAGTACACACAAATAGTTAAGTAGCGTAGGTTCAACTCACACAGTGGGCCAAAAAAAGGGAACAAAAAGTGATGTAAAACGGGTATAAGCAATTTTCAATATTTATCGACCAAGGCACTGTTTGTTAAGAACCAATGAGCACACGAGCATTCTTCGGGATTTTATAACAGAAAGACTTATCAGAGTCACAGGCATATTCAGTCTTAGTTTGGTCATGTGTCTGCATATGACAGCAGGACGTCTGGAACATGTCGCACACCACCGCAGACAAGTATTGAATTAACGTGTTTGTTTGTTTGCGGTGCCGTAACGAACGGGAAAACTGAACAGAGCTCAACTCTCCTAACAGGCAGACATTGTGTCACAGAACACCGCAGCCGCTGGAATAAAGTATTTTTATTAACTTAAACCTACCGCAAACATAATGCAGACACTGCCAGATTACTGTCTACGGTGATATGGCAACCAAGCTTTACTTTCTCGAATACACTCTTACGTGCTGCAAACGACTATAAATGTGATGTACTTCTTAAAAACAGAGCATACCGTGTTTTCTCTATTTAGACCCCACTCTCAAATATTGCTCCAGTTTCTGTTAAGCCCTCAGTATTAGAGGTCAAAAGCAAAATACGACCCAAGTCTCTAACAACCTAACCGGCATCCCCAAGAAAGTGCTTTTTCGATGTTTGTTCTTGAATCATGTATAACTCTAACAAAAAAGAGTTAATCGCCGTTAAAAAAGTTGCATTTTACACACAAAATGTGCGGCAAGGTTTCGTTTAATTAAAAAAGCATTTTTGAATAAACACCTTGATGCTCTAAAATAAAATAAATGAAGCTGACTTACATGAACTTTTATTTGCTGCAGGAACCTGGAAAAATTTAACACAAACCCAATCTCTGTTAGCCCCCACTATTCAGTAAACCCCAGATCCAGAAGCTCTTTTTCACACTTTATTTTTTACATACTTCACACAGACAGATAGACAGACAAACAAACAGACAGACAGACAAACAGACAGGCAGTGAATACTTAAACTGACATTTTTACCTAGTGTAGCAAAGGCATCGATGATTTAGGAAAAAACAGGTTGCACGGTAAGTAATTTGATGACGTTAATCTATGCTTTCTTTTAATAGAATTTAAGGTTTTCCATAATTTTCTTATTTTCAATGTAGTCATCTTCGGGTTTTGAAGATATAGTAGTGTTCTTCTCATTTCCCTTATTAGACTGAGTTTTTTGGGTAAATTCTCAAGTTTTGGGACATCTTATTCCAATTCTTTGCGCCAACACGAAAGAGAGCATGTTTCTGCTTTGAACAACAGAGAAAAATGGCAGTGTTCTGGGGATACATTTTAAAATAATGTGAGTAAGAATCTCATGTGCGTTAAGCTCTAGTATCAGTTTTTTCATTTAGGTTAGTTTACTAATTTCCCACTATTCACCAGTTTTCATTAGGCACGCTTGTCATCATTCATTTTGATAGCTACTAATATTCTTTTTAACATCATAACGTGGTCTTTAAAACGACACACGAAACGAAATTCACACTATGTAACAACCATTTTTGTTTTTGACACTAGAACCTTTTTGTACTCGGAGCAATTTTCTTGAAATACGTCAATATAAGTGTTGGCGTGATTGATATAGAGTTTGTGATGGCCCAGTAAATCCACTGCTCGGAACACAATCTTTCTCTGTTGAGGCGAAGCGCCTGTTCGTATCTTCAACTTCAACGCTTTCTTGTTTACCACATAAACTTCAGGTTTAAGACTGGAGGTAATCTTGATCGGGTTCCCGACATCATTAACGAAAGTGATAGCCAGACATTGTCCTGTAATACATGACAAGCAACCAATCAAATCTTGGAAATTACAAAGTTTGAGCGATGCATGAGAGCAATTAAATGCAATGAAGTTCAGAGAAGATGGTTAAAAAAGAAATAGGCTTACTTCACATTTATATGCAGTAAACTGTTGAATGGTTGAAGTTCTTTCTTAGTTGTTTTGCCAAATAAAACATTTCCTGGTCTTTCGAGAAACGCATTTTGATTACGAGTGAGCGTTCTTGTCAAAAGTCGGATATAATTTAGGCTTCTCACAAAAACACTTCCACACAAAGAAAGACTGTACATTCCAGCCACTAATTTGGAATTCCCTTTCCAAATGCCTAAACCGAATCTGATTGGCCAACTCGTTTCTCGTACCCAGGTTCTCAGACTGCGCAGTAGACACACTTTTTCCCCTGGAAAAGTCTGAAAACGTAGCTGTCCGGAAAAAATACTTTTTCAACTTGTTTATAAATAGCTTTCCCACTTTCAACAGATACTATTTGTTTAAGCTGCCGAGATGGTAAACTAACTCCGGCACGAAATAAAACAAGTAATAGAACTACAGGCTGCTTTTCCATTGAAAAACTTTGAAAACCCTAATTCTTCGAACGTTTAAATATTTTTCGGCCTTCATTCTCGTCCGATGTCTTCAAAAGCCCTCTACCGGACTCTTTTTTGTATCTGAATCGTTTCAAAACTGGATAGCAAGTTATCTTATTACATTCGTAATTCGACGACAAACTGAAGAGTAGTTTTTGTCACCAAAGTGATGGATAGGAAACAAGCTATCGTTATCGTCAAAATCAACGTGTTTTATGCATTTTGTTTGGGGGGAGGGGAGGTTAATATAAAACACCTCTAAATCCACCACAGATGTCAACGAGAATAATGTAGAGGTGCGCTTCGAAGCGCTATACAGGTGATGTTGCGGGTCACAAATTGACACTGGGATTACTACCCTAGTTTTCGCGAGAAGTGTGTGGGTTCTGTTTTGATTAAGTCTCTGATTGAACGTCGAGAGACTTATTCCACAAGTTAACGTCCCTCTCTACGGTGGAAACGTGTAAAACATTTTTTCTTCCATATATACCTTTAGGTGGCTTAAAGGAAGCCATCGTTGGTCGGGAAGTGATCTCAGCTGAACCACTGGAAGGGCGCTCGGGTTTCTTGCAGTTGCAACAGTTCTCAGGGCAGGACGGGGTGACTCCTGGCTGTCCTTTCACACCAATTGGTGGATAGCGAGGCCTTTCTGGAATTTTTAGCACGCTAACACAGTTCATCAGAGGATCGTCACCAGCTTTAATGGGTTCCAGTGCAAAAGAGCTTCGCATTAAAAACCCCTTATAATGTGTGTATTCTCTCACTTCAACCCCAGATTGATGCATCGTGTGTTTCTTTGTTTCAGCAATAAACCAGCCATCTCGAAAGGTGAGCCCAAAGCTGAAAGCCTCATGCCGAGATGCCGCCTGATAAGCAAAGTATGAAGTATCCAGATCTGAAGGGGAAAAAATTCAGCATTAATCTAGTTCTATCACCACCTTCCTTCTGTCTAAATGGGTCTAAATTTAGACCGATTGGTTTGATAGACCCAAGTTAGAAGCTCTTAATATTTTGGCTTCTCCACCTTCCGCCAGTCTATTGTCTAGATTCGACTAATCAAAACTGACTATCTAAAGCGTCAGGTAGTTTTAATAGAGTAAAGTTAATAGAGAAAAATATCGTTTTGGTGAAAATGCTACAAATATAGCTTCATTAGCTCAGTCATTGTTCGAATGCATTCTGGGACCGACAGGGGGGAGAGGCCGTTAAGAAACATTTTCATTTTTGATAATTACTGGAGGCGATTATTGTTTCAGATAACTCTGAAACAAAAGTCGTCCGATCCCCGAATAGCTTCCAAGAGTCCCCCGAAAAACACAAGGAAGCAATAAGTGAGGTAAAGTATCTTTCATTGTATAATTTGCACAAAATAGAAACAATTTCAGAAAACAAAACTCATTTCCATACAAAGCTTCATAAGATCGACAATCTGAGTGAATCGTCCTTAACGTTTTACCATAACTATCACAGGCAGCCCAAGCTTTGGTACCAGATATATTCTTCAAAATTTTAAGGCTTTGTAGTGGGATTTAATGAAAAGTCGAAGTTATAAGACTTTTGTATGGGAATTTAGCCGAATTTCAAAATTCGAGAATATTGCTTCGTAATTTACGGGGAACACTTCTTCAGGAAAATTACATCAAACGGCCTCAGATCGCGCTCAAAACGCACACAATACACAAATACAATGGGAACTCAATGTAGGTACACTTTATTTGCAATACACTCGATTTTGAAATTCGGATAAATTCCCATACAAAAGTCTTATAATTTCGAAGAACATATCTGATACCAAAGCTTGGGCTGCCTGTGTAACTATCAACTCTGTGCTGCTTGTTGTTAGTGAGTGGTAGCTGCGCATCATTAAGCATTTTATCAGAGTCTTGCACAGTAAATAAACTGCAGCTAGCAATTTTCGGTGAATCTTATTAGCCTGCACTAAACAAAAAGGAGTGTAATGTAATCATGCTGTTTTTCGCTCAGTTCGGAATATGTTTTCGCTGAGTGTTTTTCATAGTTTTCAAATTGCTTTTGCCCTCCAAGCTCACACAATTTTGTCGCATTCGTGCAAGTTATTTCCAAACTGAATGAAAAATAGTATTATCACTGCTACTAAACGATTGAGATCTGAAATATCTATATAATACATTGACTCACAAAAGTACTCACCAAACGTTGTTTTGTTTGTTGCGAGTTCCCTTTTTTGCAAGACAAATCCGTAGTTTTTCTGCAGTAAAAAGTAACCTGGTTGACAGGCAGACTCGAATGAAACTGTTGTAGCCTCCTTCTTTTTGAAAGGCTTCAGTCCAGGGGTGTGCGCAATGAAGTATTGACACATACCAGTTTCAGTCAACTTGCTTTCGGTTATGCGCCAACATAAGTTCCTTTTAAAATCTTGATATGGCGAGGGCACGTCACGGGAATGAATCAAATACTTTGCGCCATGCACCACTGTAAGAAATAAATGCTATATCGTAAAATCCTACTAGAAACAAAACCTACTTTTTTATTAACAAAAACATTCCGGTTATAAACACCAACACAATACAAGGCTAGTCGATAGCACAGGGCAAAAATAAGACAAGACCAGACCAGACCAGACTAGACAAGATCAGACCGAACGAGACCAGACCAGGCAAGAAAAAAGAAGGCCATAATAATAATAATGATGATGATGATGATGACGATGATGATGATGATGATGATGATAACAATAATAATAATAATAATAATAATAATAATAATAATAATAATAATACCAATAATAATAATAATAATCTTTTTCTCACTTTTTTATTGTTTTTAACCTTAGTAGTTATTCTTTTCATATTTGGACATTGCATTGTGTTTTAAAATGGAAATTGTGGCTTTTTAACGTTAGTTTGGAACTGGAAGTAAAGGTTATGATAATAATAATAATAATAATAACAATAATAATAATAATAATAATAGAAGTAATAATAATAATAACAAATAACAATAATAGAACGCAAACCAAATACTATCTCGGGCTCAGCTCTATGCCAGGATGATTCGAGTTGACTTGGGTGTCCGTTTGTTCCGATTCCACCAGACGACAAACATTTGCAATGAACATAGTTTTATTCCTTAAGAAACGCATACAAAAATTTGATTATACTATACTATACTATACTATACTATACTATACTATACTATACTATACTATACTATACTATACTATACTATAC